>QNQO01002887.1:0-94376 GCA_003290165.1 Berberis thunbergii
GCAGGCAGGCAGCATGCTTGAACAGGCAGGTAGGGTTAGTGGTCATTTTTTTAACGAATTTATATAGTACTAAAAAAAATTTCAACTTCATGGAAGGAACAGTGAATTTAAAAGTCTGTTACCTTCCATTGAAGTGTTCTGATGCTTGCAGGCAGGCAGACAGGCAGCTTGCTTGCTTGCAGGCAGGCAGACAGCTTGCTTGCTTGCAGGCAGACAGGCAGGAAGCTTGCTCGCTTGCAGGCAGCATGCTTGAACAGGCAAGTAGGCTTAGTGGTAATTTTTTTAACGAACTTATATAGTACTAAAAAATTTAGCCACGTGATTGGAAGGGACAGTGAATTTAAAAGTCTATTACCTTCCATTGAAGTGTTCTGATGATTGCAGGCAGGCAGGCAATTTGCTTGCTTGCAGGCAGCATGCTTGAAAATGCAGGTAGGCTTAGTGGTCCTTTTTTTAACGAACTTATATAGTACTAAAAAGATTTAGCAACTTCATGGAAGGGACAGTGAACTTAAAAGGCTACCTTCCATTGAAGTGTTCTAATGCTTGCAGGCAGGCAGACAGGCAGCTTGCTTGCTTGCAGGCAGGCAGGAAGCTTGCTCGCTTGCAGGCAGCATGCTTGAACAGACAGGTAGGCTGAGTGGTAAATTTTTTAACGAACTTATATAGTACTAAAAAATTTAGCCACTTGAATGGAAGGGACAGTGAATTTAAAAGTCAGTTACCTTCCATTGAAGTGTTTTGATGCTTGCAGGCAGGCAGACAGTTTGCTTGCTTGCAGGCAACATGCTTGAAAACGCAGGTAGGCTTAGTGGTCTTTTTTTTAACGAACTTATATAGTACTAAAAAGATTTAGCAACTTCATTGAAGGGACAGTGAACTTAAAAGTATTTTACCTTCTATTCAAGTGTTCTGATGCTTGCAGGCAGCATGCTTGAACAGGCAGGTAGGCTTAGTGGTCATTTTTTTAACGAACTTATATAGTACTAAAAAAAAATTTCAACTTCATGGAAGGGACAGTGAATTTAAAAGTCTGTTACCTTCCATTGAAGTGTTCTGATGCTTGCAGGCAGGCAGACAGACAACTTGCTTGCTTGCTTGCAGGCAGCATGCTTGCAGGCAGGAAGCTTGCTCGCTTGCAGGCAACATGCTTGAACAGGCAGGTAGGCTTAGTGGTAATTTTTTTAACGAACTTATATGGTACTAAAAAAATTTAGCCACTTGAATGGAAGGGACAGTGAATTTAAAAGTCTGTTACCTTCCATTGAAGTGTTCTGATGCTTGCAGGCAGGCAGACAGCTTGCTTGCAGGCAGGTAGGCTTAGTGGTCCTTTTTTAACGAACTTATATAGTACTAAAAAGATTTAGCAACTTCATGGAAGGGACAGTGAACTTAAAAGTGTTTTACCTTCCATCGACATGATGACTTGAATTGTCCAGTCGTGTGTGAATTCACAAAGTTCCATTCCTGATATGACGTGATCCTCACACTGGTATTTGTTTTTCCCTGAACAATTCTCAGGTTGAGAAGTGCTTAGAAAACATAATCTTTAAAATCCTATTGGGAGCAACCCCACTTCACACTTTACACAGGCTACAGCCGTTTAAAAGTATAATTCTTGAAAACATATATAATTTTTTTAACAATTATTTAGACTTTACAATGAGTTTATTTATTGCAGTTTGCAATGAATTTGTCCAAGATACTTATGGATGGATTGTAGCCAAATAACAGGATACTAAGATTCCCAAACCAAGTCTACATGGTATAGCTTTACATAAACTCCCTACCGATTGATTCTCTACACACATTGCGTGAAAGGGAGTAGAGAGGTCAGAGGAGAGCCTGAGAATAGCCTGGTCACCTAACACCAAGAAGATCATAAAGTAGTTTGGAAGCTCGCTCATCTTTTTGATTTTCTTTAGTTCAAGATCTAAGGTACTGTGCTATCTCTAGCTTTTTATTCAGTAAAAAGCCGAAGTAGATCCTGCAGAATTTTTTAATGTCAACTCTGGGATTTCTAATTTCAGTAAGTAGAATCCAAAAACCGCTGCCAAAATTATGCCTCTAATGCTGCTAACTGCAAGCCAATGAGCACCATATCTAATAACTTAAACTAATCCTCTTGTTCCAGAAGGGAAATAGAACTATCAACTGAGAGCTCCTCTACCATCTCCATCATTTACTATCCTACATAAGCCTGGCAACCTTCCATTTTACCAAAAGATGGGACAACTTTCCAACCTATCTCTAGTTCTCTAGATTTTGCCACATCAAAATTTGTATAAAGGTGATGCATCCCAACCTAGGAAACCTAAATCCATGTCAAACTGGGAAAACAGGGAAAAATTTCAAAGGATTAAATAGAATGGGCCATTAGACATTACTTCTAACTTAAAGGAAAACAGTGCATGCATAAAAAATGCAGAACTGAGGTTATTCACAGATATAGGTGCTGGAGTAAATGAATGGGGGACTGACGGGGATATATTTCAAAACGCATATTAATTCATCAAACACGCAGATATAGTAGAAACCCCAGATATAGATATATTGTTGAATGGAGCTAATGCATTGAATGGACAAAGATAACGCAGAACAACAAATAAAGCCTGTCATTGTTTGTCAGTCAAGTAATAAACATTGGATAATAAAAAAAAACAAAACATACAGATGACCAACAATATGTTACAGCATGCATCATCAAGCAAATACTGACAAAGAGACAATTATATAAACCAAATTTGACATGTAGTAGTCATGAGAAAACTATTTGATAATCTGAGAAAACTATTTGATAATTTTTGCTTGTTGTTTCTGAAAGAAAAGCTTCCCACAGGTACAAACATAACAAAAGTATTTCGAGATTAAAAATATATAGACTATTTCTTAGGACTTAGTCTGCACTGAATCCATGTTCAAGAGATTAAAAAATACACAAAGCACCTTAACAACCACAAAGAGGAATTTCATCAACATATATTGTGCTTTATTAGATAATTTAGTAGTGTTTGTTCACAGAAAGCTTTTAAATAGAAAAAGAAATGGAGTTGATTACCCCATCAAAAACACAGAGAGCAAGATGGACTCCTTCACGCAGCAAATCACGCAAGAGAAGGGGACTCCTTGACGCAACAAATCACGCAAAGAGGTTACTACTTTCACGCAGCAAATCACGCAGAGGAGAAGATGGTGAAGCAGAGAGGCCTTCACGCAGCAGAGGAGAAGAGGGGAGGACTCCTTCACGCAAAGAGGTTGACCTTCACGCAGCAGAGGAGAAGATGGACTCCTTCATTCAGCAGAGGAGAAATGGAGAGGATTTGAGATGGAGAAGCAGAGAGGATTTGAGTTTGGAGAGGTGGAGAGTGGGAGGGAAAGTCTGAGTTTCAAATGGAGATTTTTTTGAGTTTTCTGAGTTTGCCTAGGGTTGGCAGTGGGGCGGATTTCACGGATATCCGCCCCACCCAATCCGTATGGGGCAGATTTGGATATGGCTGAATGGGTTTTCGGGTGGTTTTGGGTATCCAAATAATATTCGTTGACTATTCGGGGCGGATATCCGTTTAATTAGTGAAAATGACAAAAATGCCCTTATGTACTATATAAAGGAATTATCATACCCTAAATCTCATTCTCTCCCACAGACAATTTGTGGAGAAAGAAGCACAAAAACGCAACAGTTTCACACAGACAAAGGCCGCCTCGCCTTTCCACAGTGCTCTCAAATCTCAATCCTCTCCAAGCGACGTCCCTTTTCAGTCGGAGACAAAGGCCAACCCTCTCGTCTCCGGTCTCCTCTTCCTTCTTCTCTCTCAGCGAAGGCGGAGGCGGAGGCGGAGGCGGGAGGCTATCCCTTCTTCTCTCTCTCACAGCGAATGCCTCATAGCGAGGCCGTCCCTTCTTCTCTCTCTCACAGCGAAGGCCTCATAGCGAAGGCGAAGGTCCGCCGCCTCCTTCTCCCCTTCATTCCCCGCTTTTCCTTAGCTGCAAGATCTCAGATCTTCTGAGATCCATGATCTTCGATCAAAGATCTGATATCATAGATCATAGATCTAAAATTTTTGAGATCGATTTTTTTTTTTTGTAATTTTTGTATGGAATTTTAGATCTGAATTTCTGTAATCTTTATATCTGTAATTTTTTTTTTTTTGTAATTTTGTATGGAATTTTAGATCTGAATTTCTGTAATCTTTAGATCTGTAATTTTTTTTTTTTGGTAATTCTTTAGATAGAATTTCATATCTGATATTTCAGATCTGAGTTTCTTGATATCAAATTTTTTTTTTGTAATTTCTGAATTTTAGATATGTAATTTTTTATCTGAATCTGAATTTGAATTTTAGATTTAAATTTCTTAATTCTTTAGATCTGTAATTTTTTTTTTGAAATAAAATCGCAAACAGTAAATGGATTGGCGGGGCGGGGCGGAGATCCGCCAATCCGCATGGGGCGGATACGGATTTAATTAAAATTGCAAACGGATTGGCGGGGCGGATATGAAGATCCGTTATTTTTGACGGATTGGGGATGGATTTGCTCAAATCCGCCCCAATCCGCCCCGTTGCCATCCCTGAGTTTGCCTGCGGGGAAATGATTTGTAGTTTAGTTTGCCATCACATAAACTGTTGCCACGTAGGACAAACAGACTCATTTTACTGATCATAACAGCTAAAAAAGCACTTTAAAATGTAAGATAGATTTAACCAATAGTGAAGACAGAGAAACATAGTCCCCCTTCCAACATTTTCCCTTTCTATAGAGTTTTTTTTGTTTAAATATAGTAAACCCAAAACTCTTTTTTCCCCCACTTCCTTTTCTCCATCATATTTTCTTTCGCTCCCTGCTTCTTATTTCACATCTCTTCCACTACCCACTAGTTCTGGTTCTCTATCTTATTTCTCTCCTACACTGAACTCTTATAGCCCTTCTTCGCTAAATCTCTTCTTGGAAGATCTACTCTAGTTGTTCCTTTTACTTGTTTACCGTTGTTTCTTTGTGTCTTTTGCAAATCTTGAGCAAAGTGTGTGTCCATCTTCTTCTTTCTCTAATACTCATCACTTCATCTTCTCAACTTCTCAATTTTCTCTTTGTCATCATTAGCTTCCATTACTACCATTACACACTGCACACCATATATCACATCGCAGCCACAAAACTATGAGTCAAAGGCTTCATTTAACCACCCTTAACACTACCACTATCACTCATACCTTAATTCCCCAACCTAACGCCCATTTATACTCTGCTGATGAAATTAATTCCTATATCAATCAGCTTCAACAAACAAATTCATCTTACCAGCTATATCCAGACGACTTTGCTATTCCTCCTTACTAATGGTTTTCTCCTAGTAAACTAAACACTCGACGCCCTACAATCTTCAACCCACTCCAGCTGTTTCACAAACCTGTATCATCACCACAGACTCCACCTTCCATCCCATCTCGCGCTATGCTTCCCCATCGAGCATCCCCCTCACATCAAGCATCCTCATCATATTCTCGACATGCCTAACAAGAAAACAATGCCCCTGATCCACCTGCACCTCAATTACCTACGCAGAACCCAGATCCACTTCTATCCCTGAAATCTCAATTTGCAGCTTCAGTATCCATCCCACCACCTGATTTCGACATCAAATACGAGAATGTAGAAGATAGCCGCTCTATTGGCTCTCAGAAGTTGTCCAATGAAGTGTTCGCAACTCGCATGGCGGAACAAAAGGCTCCATGTTCATCACTTCCATGTAAATTGATTAGCCGTAATGGTGATCCTTCAGCCAAATACTATGTAGTGCAGTTCATTTTCCTACCCTATTATGAGAAAACAATCAACTCAGGACCTTGGTCCTGTTTGGTCATCTGGTCTCGATAAAGCCATGGAAGAAGGATTTCTGGACCACTGATTTCTCCATAATCCCATGCTGGATCAGGTTAGAGAGTTCCCTACAAAAAAAATTGCTCTTGGTGATCTCTACAAACTTGCATCCTGCATCGGAGAGTTTATGAAAACGGATCTCACCTCTCTTGAAGATCTTTGGTGATCTCTCGACCCTTTCCTTGCACCATGGAAACCGACTTTGGCATCGTTGGTGGTAGATCCTTCACTGTGCACTTTGTGTACGAAAATGCACCCAACTTTTGCTTTGGATGTGGTCATGTAGGACATGTCTACAGTCCAGTTTGCCTACGTCATGCTGAGGCTACCGCCACTCTTACCCGGCTTCGGCTAAATCGTCCACATGCTAAACTCACTCTCCCCTTCTCCGGAGAATCCAGGATAAATACCAGATCTAAGACAGAGGGATCCTTCCGTCCACCCAACAAGAAGGTTGACGCCCACCGGTTTACTCTCTAGCCGGAACAGCACGATGTCAAGATCAAATTATCTCCACCATCAGAACAATTTTGCTCCCTCCCTGGCTTGGCTCTTCTCCTTAGGGATGGCAGTGGGGCGGATTTTCACGGATATCCGTCTCACCCAATTCGTTTGGGGCGGTTTGGATATGGCTGAATGGATTTTCGAGTGGTTTCGAGTATCCAAAAAATATCCATTCACTATTCGGGGCGGATACGGATTTGGCCATATCCGCCCCGCGGATATCCGTTTAATCAATAAATTTACAAAAATGCCCTTCACCTATATAAAGGATTAACTTTTACTGTTTTTCACAAATCACTCACAAATTGAAATCACACCCTCACCAAACGCTCCCCTCGCCCTCACCCATCATTTTCATTCGCTCCCCTCACCCTCACCCTCACCATTCACCAAACGCTCCTCCCCTCACCCTCACCAACTCCCTCTCACACTCGCCCTCACCCTCACCCTCACCATTCACCAAACGCTCATCTCCTCACCCTCACAGACACAGAGACAGAGAGCTGAGAGCACAAAGCTCTCGTTTCACTCTCAGAAGCAGCGTCGCCCTCCCTCTGATCTGATCTCATTTCTCGTCTCACTCTCAGAGCCGCGACTCGCGAGATCCTCCCTCGCACTGCGTCGACCTCGAAAGGTCCCTCACACAACGTCTACCGCGAGATCCGCCTCCATCGCAGAGAGATCTCCCTCTCACAGAGATCGCCCCTTCTCCTTCTCCTTCTCCAGATCTCTATTCTCTTTCTCCTTCTGATCTTAGCAATAAGATCTTAGATCCAGATCGGATCTGATAAAATCTGATCCGAGATCAGATCAGACAAGTTCTGAGATCAGATCATCAGATCAGATCCAAGATCAGATCATCAGATCAGATCCGAAATCAGATTTCAGATTTCATCAGATCTGATGAGATCTCGACCTCAGATCTCAACCTCAGATCTGATCTCGACCTCAGATCTGATCTCGACTTCAGATCTCGATATCGATCTCGACCTCAGATCTCGATCTCGATCTCAGATCTCGACCTCAGATCTGATCTGATCTCGATCTCATCAGATCTCGACCTCAGATCTGATCTGATCTCGATCTCATCAGATCTGATCTCGATCTCATCAGATCTGATCTCGATCTTAGAGTTCAGATCAAATCTGATTTTTTTTTGGTAATTTGTTGTAATTTTCGATCGAATTTGTTGTAAATTTAAAATTTTTTTTTTTTGTAATTTGTTTATATTAGAGCTTTTTTTTTGTAATTTCTTATCTCAGATTCAGATATCTAATTTTTTTTTAAAATTTGTTGTGTATGTTTTTTTTTTTTTTTTTAATATTTGTTGTATGTTTTTTTTTTTTTTTTTTTTTTTATATTTGTTGTATGTTTTTTTAATGTATAAATGATCGTAATACTGCATAAAGAAATTTTCATGCGGATATCGGGGCGGGGCGGATATCCGCAAATCCGTCTGGGGGCGGGGGCGATTTTGAAAAATAATACCAAACGGATATGCGGGGCGGATTTTAATCCCCGCAATTTTCAACGGGGCGGGGATGAATTTGCTTAAATCCGCCCCATTGCCATCCCTACTTCTCCTGAGATCTGCAACCACAAATGAAAACCCTTTACCAAATCCAATTTATGAAGAGTTACAATATCGAGTTGATGATGAGTTTGAAGATGGATTCACGGCAGTGTTAACGGAGAATAGCTCTCCAATAGGTGCACGAGCAGAACACGTGCCGACTGAACAACGACCTACTCAAAAAGTTTTCATCAATTTGGGTCAAACGTCAGTCGTCATGGAAGCAGGATCGTCTACTGTCAACTATCACGTCAGTCGTCAATCGTTAGTTATGGCGTCGTCAGTTTCTCTCACTAACGACGTTATCTTTTATGGTAACCGTCAAGAATTGACGGAGGTGTTACGTCCGTTAAGAGCTTCTCATGATAATGGGCTTGGCAGTCGTGGGCTTTTCCAAACAGGATTGTGAAATTTATGAGGGCCCAACCAGGTAGACGACTTTGAATCAAAGGCTCTAGGCCCGACTCGTATGGACTTTTCTCAGGAGAGTAATTTGGGCCTTTAGTAATTGGACCAACCACTGTTACAACAACAGGTTCTTCAATGACAACATTTAAATCCAACTCCCATCAATTATCATGTTCTTTCTTCTTCAATTTTACTACAACAAAATATACAAGAACAACTTCTCTACACTTCTTTCTTGAATGAACAACAAATAGAAACAAATCCTCAACTCATCTCTAGGATTCAGCAAGTTCCATTAGTTCCACAACAGGCTGCTACTTTAGTGCATCAACCAATCCAATTGCCAGATCAGACACAAACATCATCAGGGTTCGACAGTGATGACTTTGAGCACACAAATTTTCAAACTCCGGCTCAAGGCCTTCCGTCTCCACGGTCTACTTTGCTTCTGGAAGTTCATGCAAACAGCAACGAGCATCTCCAGCTCCTAGAGCTCATGACTATGATGGTGTCTTCTGTTAGGAGATCTCGCCGCCCTCCCACTCATCGTACTCTGCTAGACCAATCTAAGCAAACTGAAATCAGACTTGGGAAGAGGAAAGTAAGGCAAGAAACGTTGCCCACTAAGGAAGACTATGCTATTATTCATAAAACTAGGAAGATGAGCCACACAGGAATTTACATTCACTTTGATCAGGAGTGTGTCCTAGTTTGGACAGTGGATCCTCCCACCATCTCCCAATGAGCACTGACAAGGACAGGGAAACAATTACAATTGAAACTCTCTTTTATCATTGATCATCTAGTTGACTCAGTAGTTTCCACTGAGCATTCCATCTCTGAGAGTGATTATTCAACATTGACTTCGGTGACCGTCGATGATGTCGCCGGATTCGCCATGATCCTTGCTTGGAATGCAAGGAGAACGGGGTCTCCCTGCGCTGTCGAGAACATGGCCCTCTCCCGCCAATCCAAATTAGATATACTTTTTATTTCTAAAACTAAAGCCTCTACCAGTAAGATGGATTGCCTTAGTAGGAGACTTGGATACTGACATGGAGCTTCCGTTTATGCATTGGGCCAATCTGGTGGTATTGCTCTTTTCTGGAGGGAAGATATCAATCTTACTATTTTATCTTCTTGTAAATATTATTTTAATTGCACTATTTCCAATTATCTTGCCAATCAAACCTGGTCTGCTTTGTTTGTTTATGGATAACCTAATCCCTTACTTAGAAATAATTTCTGGAATAATTTGACTGACCTTTATGATCTCCAGACCCTTTCAGGTCATATTATTATTGGTGAACTTAATGCTATTATCCACTCGGATGACAAATTAGGAGGAAGGAACCCTAGACACATTAATTTCAAACACCTTATAGATTTCATGGAAAAATTTGATCTTATCGACTTTCCTCTCAATGGCTCTAACTTTACCTGGAATAATAAACGTAAAGATAGGAATGGTATTAAAGCCAAGTTAGACCGTGTGTTAGTTTCCACTGACTGGATGCAACTTTTTCCTTCAGCCTTAGCTCACACTATTCACACCTCTTCTTCGGACTATAGAGCCATCGCTTTGCAACCGATTTCTCGGGTAAGCAATGGCCCTAAACCGTTAAAAAATTTCCATATGTGGGCTAAGGACCCAAGGTGTCGCGAAGTCATTGCTTCGTCTTGGGCCTCGAGACAACATATTCAGCCGCATCATAACTTCCATATCAAAATTAAAAGGCTTACCTACAGTCTCTCTAGATGGAACAAAAATGACTTCAAACACATCCAGCTGAGCATTGAGGAAACCTTGTTTGTTCTAGATAGGCATCAAAATTCTCATCCCTATGTGGCTAATGCTGACTCTATCTTAGTCCTTGAAGATAGATTATCAGATTTGTATCATCGGGAAGAGCTTCTCTAAAGAAACAAAATCAAGTTCCTCCTGGCTCAAAGATGGAGATAAAAACACCAAATTTTTTCATCTCTCGACCTTGATGCGCCAAAAGCGTAATATGATCCTTAGATTAAAAGATGAGAACAATGTCTGGCACTCGGATCAAAATGGGATTGGGAACACTCTTAATTCCTATTTCAAGCATATCTTCCAATCTTCTACCCCGATTCACAGTCAGGATATCATCTCCCTCTTCTCTCCCATGATCACTTTAGAGGATAATGAGAGTCTTCTCACCATCCCCTCGGAGGAAGATATCAAAAGTTTTCTGTTTAATATGGGGAGTCACAAAGCCCTGGGTCCGGACGGGTTTCATGCGTTTTTCTTCCAATACTATTCGAAAGTGGTCAAACTTGATGTTATTGAGGTGGTTCAGATTTTCTTCCGTACTAGATAACTGGATCCCAAACTTCATGAAACCTTTTTTGCTCTCATTCCCAAGATCCATAACCCAACTACCCCTAACAAATTCAGGCCAATTGGCTTATGTAATGTGATTTACAAGATCATATCTAAAATTCTCGCCAATCGCCTGAAAATCCTTCTTGATCAAATTATTTCTCTAAATCAAGGAACGTTTCTCAAAAGTCGTTCCATTAACGACAATATAAGTTTGACTCATGAAACTTTGTTTCAAATGAAACATAGTCGCCGAAAAATAAGGTTGGATGACGATTAAGATTGACATGGCCAAAGCTTACGATAGAATTGAATGGTCTTTCCTCCTTCAAATCCTTCAACAACTTGGATTCTCAGAAGGTTGGATCAGGATGATTGAACAATGTGTATCTACTACGTCGCTCAAAGTTTTGCTTAATGGAACTCCTTTAGACACCATTATTCATTCCAGAGGTTTCAGACAAGGCAACCCCTTGTCTCCTTATCTCTTTATCTTGGTGGTAGAGGCCCTTTCTCGTCTATTGGCTAAAGCCGAAGGCGAAGGTCTGATCAAAGGCATTAGAATTCATCGTAATTCTCCTTCCATTAGCCATCTGCTTTATGCGGATGATTTGATGATCTTCTGTAGAGTTTATCTTGAAGAAGCCCATTTTATAAAAGACATTCTTTTCAATTATACCATGGCCTCTGGACAAGCGGTCAATTATGATAAGTCATTTGTCTATTTCAGCTCCGATGTCCACAATAGACATACCAAGATGATTCTTAGAATCCCGGGTTCTAAGAAATATAACTCCAAAGACAAATATTTGGGATCCCCTATGATTCTTTCCAAAAAGAAAGCAAATGATTTTCAATTCTTACTTGATAAAGTCCATTCCAAGCTCTCTAGTTGGAAAAATAGTTCTGTCTCAAACTGGTAGAACGGTTCTCATCAAAGCTGTCTTAAACTCCATTCATATTTACACCATGCAAATATTCATTTTTTCGGTCTCGATCACAACTAAATTGGACAATCTTGCTTGTGACTTTTGGTGGAATGGAGCAAATGATAGCAAATCCAAGCATACATGCACCTGGAAGAAAATTTCGCTCCCACTAACCCCAGGGGGTCTCAACATCTCCCTTGCCTGCACAAAAAACTTGGCTCTTATGGCTAAGAATATTTGGTAAATTCTTTCATCTGCTGCAAATCCTCGGAGTGTACAAATGAAAGCCATATATTTCCCAAGAACCATTTTATACCTCCTTAACAAGCGACCTTTGCCTAGAGAGGTAACATCACCTCTCTTACGAGTATGAAAAATCACTTGCTTTGGCAAATTCTTTCAGGTAACAACATCAGTTTATGGACTGATTGCTGGGTTAAGCTTGGTCTTCCTCTAGAAGAATGTGTTTTCTGACCGCTTCCTGCTGTCATGCCACAATCTATATATGAGAACGATGCGTATCAAATATGTACTTAGGGCGTGTGTTCCTAGCCAAAACTGTTAGTTGCACCATGTCCTTCTACGGTCCGCAGCTTACTAGTGACTCGGCATACAGGGTGAGTTACCCATGTGGCAGTGGCCTCTCGGAGTTCATTGAATGATTAAACCCAACGTCATGTTTAGCTTTGGTCAACACAAAAATTCAACAGATTAACCGTTGCCTTAGTTGTTCTATGAACACCGTTCTAGCTGGCTCTAATCTTAGTTGATTTTAGTATGTGTCTGGGTTTCACACAGTTGGAGTGATGAGGTGGGTGATGAAATCCCACCAGTTTAAAAAACAGGGCTAGGTCTGCCCTCTCTGTTTATGGTAGTTTATTAACGTAAGCAACCACACAGTTCGTTAAGATGTTGAAACATAAACAAACACCAAGCAATGTCCAATCGATTTTCACTCAGCACCCAAGCCACTAAAACAATGTGTCTGAAAGAATTACTTACTAACTTGTGAGCTCGGACACAAGGTCTCCATGTGGAAGTAGAGAAAAGTGTTATTTGAGAGCTACTCCTCTTAGGTTCAAGCAATTGCTTTCTCCCTCACAACACCACTGGTTGTCCACTACAAAAAAAATTTAGCCCGAACAAATTTTTAATTTTTTTTAATTTATGACTTCGATTGCTATCTAAATAAATAAACAAGCAATCAAGCAATTACAAATGCAAAGATATTTAATGGCCTTGGTCAAGAAGTCAAAATTTTTTGTTTGTTTTTTTTAAGTTAATTAATTCTAACCTAAAACTAACAATCAACCTAATGCTAAAATAAAGCCTAACTAATACAAGTTGCACTTAACCATTCGAGCCATTTAAAAATAAATATTAAAGAATAACTTTCTTCCTCACTAGAAACTACAAAAAAGGTCTTCAAGCAAGTATTTCACATCTTCTGCTGTGTTGTTTCCGTTATATGCTAAAAATTACAAAAAAAACGCATAAAGATGAGAAAAATTAAAGAAATGGGAAAAAATTAAAGAAATTAAAGATATTCTCTATTGTCTCCAAAGTTGTATCTTCAAGAATGTCTTCCTTTACCAAGTGATGTGCAATGATGCCATTTGATTGATGCCAAAAATGGACATTAATGTTGTTGCATGATTTTCGACATCAATAAAAGAAATAACTATTATTTTTGTTTATTTTTTTTCCTTCAACCTGCAATACATTTCAACAATGCATAGTGGAAATAGGAGTTATCGACTACTTCACTTGGATTAGAAGACAAATATGATTTTCAATATAAAGAATAAAGAGAAGAGTAAAATAATGGATCGTAAGAATAAACTAAAGTTAAAGGAAAAAGATAAACAATTGAAAAAGATAAACAAATATAAACTTACTTTTTCAATGGAAAAATTAAAATGTAATACATGCACTTCTCTACCAAGCAAAAATATAAAGCCAGGAACTACAACAAAAAAAATACTCTCTAAGACTAACTATGTAAGAAAAACTCTCTAAGAAAAATTATCCTTTATGAACTCCATGTATGACATTTTTATAGGTAAAAAGGGTCTGAGTGAAATAAGGAAACATGGTTGAGTGAAACAAGGAAACATGGTTTGAGTTAAACAAGGAAACATGGTTGAATGAAACAAGGAATGGTGTGGAGTTGAATAAGGAAACATGTCTTGTAGAGGCTTTTTTATGATAAAGTTGCCCATTTGGACATCCAAATCTTCATGTTATTTTTCTCGAGATTCGTAGTTGTTGATGCTTTGTGGGCTTGACTTCATGGGTCTTGAGATTGAAATTCTTTAATCCCTATGAATGCATTTGAACTCCCATTAGGCCTTCTAGTTGTTGAATTTAGCCTTATTGTGTCATTTTATGCATGATTTGAGATTTATGCTTGAATTCCTACAAAATGCACAAAATACACGTATTAAAATATTTTTATTGGATAATTGGGCTTAACAATTGTGTATTTAGGGGTGTAAAAATCGATGTTTTGGGTTGTTATCAGATAGCTATAAAATAAACAGTCTAAAACCCTCCTATCTTCTTCTTTTTATGGGTCATTTTCACTTTCCCCTCTGATAAATAACTAATACAAGGCCACTCCCAAAATAAACCAGTATTAAACTTTGCTCTAGAATTAGCAATCAACATGTTTTAACCGTTTGTTTTTAAAATGACAATATGTATATGATCAAAATACCCTTAAAAATGTAAGGCTGAGATTTAATGTTCTATATCTCAAAGAGTTCATATCAAATGATCTAATTAAAATAATAAGCATATCTCGAGAAAAATTTAACATCTATTAAAAAATCATCTTCTTCCCCAGCCCACTCATCCTCCTCCTCCTCCTCTTTCTATGCTAATTAACATCCCCACCACTACCATTATTCTCCCCACCTCCATGTTTCAGCCCCCGCCTTACTCATGTTTCAACACCCCCTTCGCCTCCACCAACACTTCCATATTTTCCCACCATCTTTCCTTCTTCACCATTCTCTATTTTGCAAACAAATTGCGATACAAGATAACCAAAACCATATCTTAACATAAATTTCATAGTCACCTTATTACATCTAACCAAGAAACACATCAAAGCCTATCAGAATTTCATCAAACAAATCAAACCCAAAGGGTAAACACATGTTTCAAATTGTAGAGCAAACTTGGTTCATCCAAGCTTTCATCCCTTTGCAACCAGAAGATAAGAATAAGAAGATATACATTCATCCCCTTTTCAATTTCTCCCCCAAATGCTAAGTTTTCATCCTAGCCTTTATCAATTCATTTATCCATCTTCAATTTCAGGAACTCAGTGTTATTGGCTTCGATTGGGACTTGATCTGTTTCGATTCAATGAGGTGGATTACTAATAACTTCAATTAGCATTCATATTTCAATCATTGGCTTCAATTAAATTGGGCGAAACAGAGGGTGATGGTGGCAGTATTGTTGGTTCATGGAGGGGCAACGTGGGGTTTTTAGGGTTTACTGAAGAAGAAGAAACTGATAAATGGTGGCTTTGTCTCGTCTCTCATTGAATGTTAAAACCCATAACAGTTCCCATTGTTGGTGTGAGGGCAATGGTGTTGTGGGTGGTGGTGGTGTTGATTCTGTGAAGGTGGAGTTTGAAAGGATGGTGTTGTAGGTGGTAATTGATCAACTAAAGCCACCATTTTGTTTGATTCAGTTGGAGAGATTGTGGGGAATGTTGGGTTGAAAGAATTGGCTAAGGAATCACAATAAAGAGAAAGAGAAAGGGTGTGATACCCTTATGTGGGCGAACTTAAAAGGGAGGGTGAGGGAGAAGCCCAAGAGCTCATGGATCCCAAGAATGTTAGCAAGCTACAAAAAGGAGATCATAGTCCCACATTGCCGGGGTAAGGGAAGGTGGTGTACTATATATGTACGAGTATGGATCTACAAAGTACTACGCATTTTAAAGTTGTGCGGGCTTTGGGCCCGAAGCTGACAATATAGTACTCTATGGATCGGGTGACAAAATGGTATCAGAAACAGACCCAACCGAAAGTGTGCCAACGGGGACGTTGGGCTCCCGAGGGGTAGATCGTGATACCCTTGTGTGGATGGAATTGAAGGGGAGAGTGAGGGAGAAACTCAAGAACCCATGGATCCCAAGAGGGTTGACAAGCTACAAATGGAAGATCATAGTCCTACATCGCCTGGGTATGGGAGGGTGATGTACTATATATGTACGAGTTTGGATCTACAAAGTATTATGTGTTTTAAAGCCTTGCAGGCCTTGGGCCCAAAGCAGACAATATAGTACTATGTGGATTAGGTCATGACAAAGGGGCTCGCTGGCATCACGGGAAGGGGAGGGGGCAAGGGTCGTCTGTGTTGTGGGGCCGAAGGGGAGAGGGAGTCAGCTGGTAGGGGGTGGTGGTGCTTTTGAAACAAAAAGATGGATAGGAGGCGGGGAGGCGAGGATTGGAGGAAGTGTTATTGCAGGTGGACAAAAATGGGGAGGAAGGGGAGGGGCGGTGGGGGCTGGGAGTTTTAATCAGAAAGATGAAGCAATGAAAAAAAGGGAATGAGGAAGGAAGAGAGAGAGAGAAAGGAAGGAATGAAGGAAATAGGAGGGGACGAGTGGGTTGAGGAAGGAAGAGAGAGGGAGAAAGGAAGGAATGAAGGAAAGAGGAGGGGACGAGTGGGTTGAGGAAGAAGGTGATTTTTTAATAACTGTTAGATTTTTCCCGAGATACGCTTATCATTTAATTGGATCATTTGATCTTCTTCGAGACGATCTCTTTGAGAAACAAAACATTCAATCTCATCCTTAAATCTCTTGAGGGTATTTTGGTCATTTAAATATGGACATTTTGAAAACAGTCTGTCAATGCATGTTGATTGCTAGTTTTAGGGGCAAAGTGCAATACCAATTTAATTCTAGGGGTGACATTGTATTAGCTATTTATTATAGGGGAACGTGCAAATGACCTTTTTTATTTTCACTTTTATGTTGACACACACCTACACGCTAAATTTATAAATTTACGAGGACAAATATTTCATAACTTCGAAATGAATAACAAATATAAATAAGATTAACTTGTTCCTAGATTGCTATGATAGTTGTTAAAAGGCAAGTGTCACTTCACATTTGTAAGTTTTGTACTAACTAATGAGTGATAAAGATTTTTAGATTTTTTAATAATCTATATCAAAACCAAGATCTGATAAGTCGTAAATCAACAATTCAAATGGATCTAACCAAATGAGCAAAGAGTTTGTAGCTTCACCTTTATCATAATGTTAAATGGGCAAATGAGGATTGCAAAAGATATTTAAACTTTAATCACATATCAAAAAATACAAAATCTTAAATCCTAGAAATACACTAAAAAATGGAACAACTTTTAGTGAAATTACGAGAAGATTTAGCGTAGAAACCTTGTATATAAAACCCTGGCTTAAGGTTACATAAGCTATCTAATTAGCCGGATTCCGGCTGTTGAGCATAGACGCTCCCACTATTGGGTTGGGCTTTTACGCTTATTTTATTCAATTTTCAAAATAAGTTCTTTCAAGTCTTAATTGAAATGAGATAGATAGTGTAACTTGTGAAAAAATAAATTGGTTAAATTATAAAATCAATATTAGTTGAATAATTTAGCGAAATTGCGAATATGTGCATTTAGGTTGTCAAGTCTCATACTTGGAGAGTTTGCAAGTGATTTGGGGATTTAGATCGGCCAAGCACAACCTAGAAGACTAAACCAAGGTGATGATTTCAATAACAACCAATAAGTGTCGATCAAAGTCGAAATCAACTAAAGACAATCTAACAATACCTAAGCAAGTTGTTGAGATTATCCAAAAAAAATTAGTCCAACAAGGTTGAATAAAACCTAAGCACTTATAAGACCAAGGGCAAAGGAATAATTGGTCAAGAAGTGATTAAAAACTACGTCTGATTGAAACTACAAACTGCCACTCAGAACCTTATAAAACTAATGGCGTCGAATGGATGTTGCTACACATTTACCGAGGAGGCATGTAACCATTTGAACCAATCAAATTCCAATTTAGGCAAACCTCGCCATACAATGTAGTGATTTGTCTTTACATTCAGGGTGTGTTTGGTAGGATGAAATCATATGTCATGGGAATTCATGAGAGGACCCATATATTTTAGGCTAAATTGATGTATCACTCAACATCCATCATTTTATTTTGTGATCAATGGTCGGAATGGAAATCCCATGAACATGAGAATCCCACTCCTTGGTTCCCCAAGGCATGTGATTCTCATGTTCATGAGACTTTAATTCCCACCATTGATCACAAAATCAAATGGTGGATGTGGAGTGATACCTCAAATTAGCATAAAATATGAAGGTACCCCTCATGGATTCCCATGGCATAGGTTTCCATGCTACCAAAAACACCTTCATTGTCATTGTTCATCTAATTCATTGCTTGAGTTACACGTTTTAGTTCGACTTTCAACTTGTGTGATGATAAACATATAAATGAGGCATTTTATGTTCCCAAATATACAATTGTTAAGTCCAATTATCTCATTACGTGTTATGTAGTATAAATTTAAGCACTAATCTCAAATCATACACAAAGCAGCACAATAAGGCTAAGTTCAACAACTAAAAAACTCATTGAAAGTTCACACATGCATTGTCAAAGATCAAAGATTTCACCCCGTCACTTTTACCCTTTTCCATATTTTACTCCAAGAAGTCAAGCCCACAAAGAACCACCATGTCGACAAAATCAACATGAAAGATTTGCATATCAACATTTACCAAATTTATCATAGCCCAAAAATCTCTATAAACTCCAAAATGTTAAGTTAAACTCCATATCCATTTTGACATTTTTACTCACTCACTTATTTGCATAATTCACATCTAAGTCATTTTTCCTTATTTCACTCCATCACTTTTACCCTTTTTTTTTTTTCCGTATTTTACTCCACCTTCTACATGCACATTTTGTTATTTTTACTAATAAACAACTCCTCATAATCTCATAAAGCTCATGTACATGTTCAAAATACCAACCAACCCATTATCCTTACACATTTTCACATTATCCATGTAATACTCTCACTCTTCTTTACCTATAAATACCTTATGCTTGGAGTTCATAAAACATACTGATGATACATCAAACAGTCATCTGATTAGCACTGGTGTTATGATAATCTCATCAATGGAACAAAGCAAGCTATATTATACGCCTAATCCAGCAAGGTCTAGACAACATTAAGTCCACTATTGGCAGGATCCAAACGGTTGGACCCAAATTGCAACTAGCCACTAAGCCCACACATCATGCGGTCAAGCTCAATAATCGTAAGCCCTGATAAGGCAAGTATCTGAAGGATTGACCCAAGACTTGTAGGCTAACAATACATTGGTTTTGACTAGGAAACAAATAATGTGGTATAAGACGGGATATATCACTCTAGATGAGATGTTGACCGCCAAGAATAAGATGGAATCCGAGAAGAAACCATTTGTCCCTCAGGGACAATAAATAGGGGAAGAAAAAGAAGGACGACGACGAGAGCAAGAGAAAATGCAATGATAGTAAGACCGACTACGACGCATTAGGTAAAATAAAGCCTCCAATTATGTCGGGTCCAAATCTGTCACCCCTATCAACTCTAGTTTGTCTTACATCCTCGATTCCATCAAGAATTGGGAAGAAGTGAAGTAGCCTCCCAAGCAGCAAAAAGACCACGCTCGACGCGATAACAATAAATATTACGCCTTCCATAAGGAAGGCAGACACAATACCGAGAATTGCAGAAGCCTCAGAAGAGAAGTCGAGTACTGGTTCAGGAAAGACAAGCTCAAGGAGTTCCTGAGCTCGGACAAGAGGCAGGACCGAGCAAAGGAAAGATGTTGTCAAGAAGATTGAAAAAGAAGTTCCTGACATCATTTATGTCTTTCATGGGGTCAGTCCTGAAGGAAAACAATCCAATAAGTCCCACAAGAGAACACTGACCGAGATGCGGACACCACCCCAATGCAAGGACCGACAAGTTCAATATGCACGAGTTCAGAGCCCAATCACACCATTGACGTTTACAAATAGGGATCTCAAAGGTGTATATTCTCCTCTCAATGATGCTCTGGTCATCCCCGTCCTCATCGCGAAGTGGGAAGTGAAAATGGCCTCAGTGGATACAAAGAGCTCACTTAATGTCCTGTTTCTCAACGCATTTCGAAGCATGCAGCTCCAAGAATAAGACTTAACCCCCGCCACTCACACCATGGTCAAATTCAGTAGAAAGAAATGCTTCTTTATTGGGAAAATCAATCTGATGGTGGTGGCGGGAGAACAACAATTGCGAAAGTACCTTGTCCAAGAATTTATGTTGGTTGACGCTCCGTCCACCTACAACATTATTGTGGGAAGACCTTGGCTTCACCATATGGAGGCAGTAGTTTCCACTTTGCATCAAATACACAGCCAACCAGCCCAAGGAACTATATGAGGAAATCAACTTGCAGCAATAAACTGCCATTATGCAACCCTGAAATAAGCTAAATTGCTATCAATTACAGCTTGGGCCCGAAGAAAAGACTTATCAGACACTAAGCCTAGTCAAAGGGGAAAATCAATCTGCGTGGACAAAGTAAAAACCCCAACAACAGAAGCGCATCCATGCGGAAAACCAAAATTCAGAGCTGAAGATTCCATCCAGACCAATATAAGCTAAGTAACAACACTTCAGCAAACGTGCGCCTACTTCAAGAGCTGATAATCAACAAGGAACTGCCCGCCAGCATGAAGTCCACTCTTCAGGAACTTCGCTAGCCTTAGAAAAGAAAAACACTTTGCTAAAAGGACTGTCCAATCAGAGCCAAGACCGTACATGCCTCCTTCAGGGTCGGGTTAGCTTAGTCCCCGCTCAGAGTCAAATTATTTTGTTGATTTGATTTCGTTTTTATTTTTGTTTTTCAGCTTATAAGAATTGTTCGCAAGAGACATGTTCAAGAAATAAAAGAGATTTTATTGATTGCAATGAAAGTTATTATAAAGCTTGCTCGACTGACTAGCACAAAAGTTTACGCACTACAAATATCTAAGTCCGGTGCAAATTACATTTGCTAACGAGCATGTCGAGACTTTGCTCCGCCAATCTACCTCTAGAAAAGGTGGTGAGAGTAAAGTACTTGAAAAAGGCTGCAAGCATGCACTCAGTTCTTTGCTCCGTCGAATCAGCTCGCAAGGATGATCTAAAAGTGGCAACATGAACCTCGAAACGAAATACAAACATCTTCCATCCGCCAATCTGCCCTGCAAAGAGGATTTGGAACTAGAACAGAAGAAGGAAGATGAGGATGTCTTTCAAGAAATGAGTGCCTGGGGTGCTGAGGATTTTACACCCCAGGACCGAAGGTCGCATCCATCAGAGTTTTGCTCTGCCAATCTGCCTTTCGACTGTGGCATCACACATGAAGCCTAGTAGATACAATGGGAACAACCACCCCAAAACTAGCTGTAAGGATAATTCCCCACACTAGATGGCGATAGTGGCTGTTGGAGGACCAGAAGATGGAAAACAGACCTGACCCGTGAAGGGGAGTCTGTAAATCTTCTTCGCAATGTAAGAAGATATTACAAGATCCCATAGAATCAAATAGATGCTCACCCAGATCAGGTGGCACCGCATAATAACATTTCTTATAAAGACTCATATCTGCAAATGTCAGAACATTCAAAGACTTCATTAACAAAAATCTTCATTTAGCATTTGGAACTCCCAAAGCATATTTTCTGGTAAGAAGAATTTGATCAACATGCTCCGCAACGCTCATTGCAATGCTTGAAACAAAGAACGACTAGCCTATATATAGGCACAGTGGTTTACGAAACAACATTAGCTAACAATTACATCAACATTAAATGTTGTATGAGAAATAGGGAAACAAAGGTTCCAATTGCAATTCCACGAGTCCACATTCATTGAATTAATGCTCCTGCACACCGCCCCATTAACTGGGGGGAGTAACCGATACTGAACCGTTTAGCAAACTGCGCCATACACATGACACGCTGATCTACAAAGATTTTTTCCACTTGAGCCCCGCCAACTAATGGGCCTAAGCTTATACCCTGCCATATTCGACTAAACACATGCAAAGACAAAAACAACGAAGGCCTTAAGTGCCCATTGAATAAGGAGCGCGCCTACATAGTACTTTCAACAAATCCAAGGCATCCGCCCTATTATTATCCTGTTGTTGTTCATTAAAGCTGGTCAATCTATTATTAGTCAAATCAATCGATCCAGTTCCGAAATCAGACAGCTAGGCGAATTAAGTAAGTCAGGACACCCAAGTCAGACTTGCACGCTCAAAATCTTATTATGACCAAAGCTTAATCAACTCCGACTAATGATGATAGCTTCTGATTCGTTCTAACGCCTAGCCCACCAAAAGCGGATAATGATGGGTTAGAAAGTGGGAGCTTAGTCGAGCGTTTGTAAAACCTGACCGCGATGGTTTGCCAGAGACCATTATCCAACTATAGATAATGGTCGCCAAACTTAACCAAAGCTTAGTCAGTTTCAATCTATGACGATAGCTTCTGGTCCGCTCTAACGCCCAGTCCGTTAAATGGGTGTCAACAGTTTAGAGAGTGACAACTTACTTAGCGCTCTGATGCCTGATCAAAACAGCTTGCCACCTAATCGAAGTAGCTTGCCAGGGATCATTGTTCAAACATGGAAAATAGTGATCGAACCTGACCAAAGCTTACTCGGTGACAATTGATGACAATAGCTTCTGGTTCGCTCGAAGCCTAGTCCGCCAATAACGGATTTCGATGGCTTATAACGTGGGGTCTAGTCAGCGCTCTCAACATTTGATTGAGATGGCTTGCCAGGGGTCACTTCTCTTACGCAAACGATGATCGCCGAACCCGACCAAAGCTTAGTCATTGGCCACTGATGACGATGGCATTTGGTCTGCTCTAAGCATAGTTTGCTACGCGCAGATTTTGATGACTTAGAAAGTGGGAGCTTAGTCAGCACTATGACGCCTGACCGTGATGGCTTACCACAGATCGTTGGCAAACTACAGACAATGATCGTGCCCTGCCAAAGTTTAGTCAGACCAACTAACGATGATAACTTTTGGCTCACTCCAATTCCTAGTCCGCTAAAAGTGGGTGACGATGGGTTGGAAAGTGGGTGTCTAGTCGTGAGTGCCTTCGACACATGATCACGATGAATTGCCAATAACCACCATTCAATCACAAAAAATGGTTGCCAAACCCGACGCCAGTTTAGTCAGTTATAGCTGGTGATAACAAACTCTGGTCCAACTAAGCCTATTCAACCAATAGTTAGTAAAGACGAGTCGATAGTCCGGTTAGAGCTCTGGAAGCTCAACTCGAAGGACTATCATTCGATCATCTATTATGGTGCATGTGCTAGGACCACAGTCTGACTAGCTCGCTTGCAATAGCAACAACAACTGCTGGTTCGATATATAGCCAGGCCGTCAGACAAGGGGTGAATTACACTCCCAGATTTCTAAGAGGATTTTGACGCACGAACTATCGTTGCACAAACAGTCAGAACTCATACCAGTAGGTCAATCATACAGCTTCCTGACCTAGCAGAGCTTCTTGTCTGACAACCAATGTCGCGTAAGACAAAGCAAATAAAAGCTAGCAGATAAAGTAAAAGGTAAATGCACAAGTACAAAATGACATTCATTTGCAAGCAAAAAAATACAAGGTTCACTCTTCATTAGGAGGAAAGTTAGATACAACAGAGCCGGACTTAGCAGGAGACACATCTATACGTGTTGCTCTCGATCACCCTTATTAGGGTCAATTTCTTATTCGAACGGATCGGAGGACACTCCAAATTTTGCATATGCCACCTCTTCATAATCGAAGAGATGCCAATTGGGATGTTCCTCCTTCATAAGTTGCAATAGCTCCAGTTTTCCATGCACAACTCTGCTGAACTCAAACGTGCCCTGGGCCTTAAGAAATTTCTCCTCGTGCACCCTTGATCAGCAAGCTCCCACTCCAGCTTACTCGACAGCATGTCAGTCTTGGATTGCTCGACACCCAACTCATCATTAACAACACTTAGTTCATTCTGTGCCAAAAGGAACTACTCTTCCGCAGTCTGCACACTTTTGGCATTAAAATCAATATCAGTCTCCAACTGCTAACATCAGAAAGCTCATTCAGACTCCTTCTTGGTATAACATACACTCTCTCACGACTGGCCTCGACTTCAATTCTAGCCATGGCTATTTAATTCAGGTATGACATCCCCAGTACGAGATGCTTCTACCCTTTATCCATACGTTCTCCTAGCGTTCCTCCTTCTGGCTCCGGAGCACAATCCGCTAGCCAGTCATTCCACCTACTAATATGCTTCTTGGAAGCGTAAGAAATGCCAACCTCTTGGTGCCAAGTTTGGTTGCTCTTCTTTACCACGTCTGGAGCAAACTGATTGATCCACACATTCTAATGGAGGTCCTTCGAGACCGAAATCACTCCAACACCACCCCTCACTATCTTCACTGCATCAGGGCCCTCATCCACAAGTTTCCCCTTACTCGCAACGATCAGCTCTCTTTTACAAGTCGACTCAGAATAAATTGAGGGGGAAGAAGGAAGCGAGTTATTCCTCGGACCCGTCGTCACCTTAATATGGGGATGGGAGCGAAACGGAGGACAATACGGGTCACGCACATGGAACCTTTCACCATAATATCTACAACTAGATGAATTTTCGGCAAGGTTGTGATCCAAAGAAGGACGACCCAGTCATGCACTAGACGAAGCTTCCATGCTTTCCGACAACAGCATTTTGTTCATCACATCTACCTGTTCTGTACTCAGCTTTGTTACATCTTCAACCCTCATCATTTGAATTTACTCCTTTTCCAAGTCAGGAAGGGAAATAAGGGCCTTTGCTCGGGCATCATGCCCCTCAAATACAACAGTCTACACCCCAGCGGACAAATAAAAAACTTGTCTGATAGCTCTACTTTCCCCTAACAAAGCTGAACACCCACGAATGGGCCTAGACACGACACGAGGCCTCTTCAGAATCTTAATTTTGAAAGCTTTCTCTTTTTTAAAAAAGAAACGCCTTCGGGCTTTGGCTTCGAAGCCCTAAAAAGAGTGGGAGTCTCATGCCAACACTACACCAAAAACCCCATTAGCCACGGTTTTATACCGTGGGCATAAGACATTGCCACGGCTAAGAGCCGTGGACTACAGGGGCGTCGCAAAATTTTTTGTCACGGCTAAAAACCGTTGCTAAACATTGTAGCAACGGTTTTATGGTTGAAGGGGATGGCGTTATTTGCAGAAATTAGCAACGGTTATAAACCGTTGCAACAAAACTAGCAACGGTTTTAAACCGTGGATAAATTAGCAACGGTTCTAAGCCGTTACTAAGTGTAAATATTAGCAACGGTTATAAACCGTGGCTAACAAGATAGCTACGGTTTATAGCCGTGGCTAACTATGGCAACGGTTTTTAGCCGTGGCTAAGTTTATATAATTGCAACGGTGTTAAACCGTGGCTAAAGGTAGCAACGGTTTCGAGCCGTGGCTAACAGTTGCAACGGTTTTGAACCGTGGCTACGCACATGTATTTGCAACGGTTTTTAACCGTGTCTAAAAGTAGCAACGGTTATTAGCCGTGGCTAACTGTGGCAACGACTATAAACCGTGGCTAAATAGTGTAAATTAAACTGTGGCTAAATAGTGTAAATTAAACTGTGGCAAAAGTACTAGCAACGGTTTTTAGGTGTAGCAATATGGAACTACGGTGTGAAACCGTTGGCAATTAAAACAAAATTCAAAAAAAAAAAGAAATCTGTTTTGTTGCAACGGTGTAAAACCGTTGCAAGTTAATATAATCGAAAAAAAAATTTAAATTTTTTTTTTGCTGCTGCAGCAAAATCACAGCCGTGGCACCTGCAAAATCAGTCCTTACTATAGTTTGTGTCATGCCTCCGACACGAATAAGAACCACCAAACTATATGCTAGATAAATACAAAATCAACCGTAAAAAGGAACTTGTCAAGTTTTGACGCCAAACAAAAACATGTAAACAAATAACATTAATTAATGTACAATAACAGGATTAACCTGAACAAATGGAACATAGCTTGTTATATCAGGTTTCGCTCGCATCTAAAACAAAAGAATTTTTCTATGTTTTTTCCAACAATACAAATCGCCCTAGTTATAATGTAAGAAAATACATTGATGCCCTTAGGAACAGGCCCCATTTCTTTCGGTAGTTGCTTGTTCAATATACTGAAAATGATGAGAATGCAGCACCTGGTAGTTGCTTGTATATGGCACCGGTGATGGTTGATACAACGACACACTTTGCACCCCAGAAACAAGCAATGTATGCGCATTCTCCTGTCCAACATACTGCGCTGCCCGTACTGGCTCAGACCTTCAGAGCCCTGCAGTATAAAAATTAGTCAGTACTTAATGACAGACAAACATGACCTATAAAGATTGCTAATAAACCAATGACAGACAAACATGACCTATAATTGCACAGTTATTGAAACAAGACAACATAGATACTATTTAAGTACTTTATTGCATATGATCTGGACCTGGGTGTAATAACAATAAGTTGTAGCAAAAGCACAAGTAGAAGTATCATCATCAACAACATATAGGTTTCATGCTGAAAAAAAAATTCTACTAGACCAGATTATATGCTCCTAAAAAAAATTCTACTCCACGGAACTCCTAAAAAACATTGTCATATATCCATTACATCCATCACAGTATATATCATCAATTACATAAGCTAAAACTTGATCATGTGACATCATAACATACCATGTCGTCCGATGTAAGAGTCCCAGACTTATCAAAACAACGTCAACCCACAAATCCACCAATACAGGCACCATTACTACATTAGATAAGACTTTTTATCCTATTTGCTTGAAATCACAAACGAAAGAGTCATTTATGCTTAAATGTCGAGGAAGTGAAGTTATCACTTCAATTTTTTCATCATATTGATTCCGGTTATAAGTTTACTAGCTTGCTAAACTGAATCAGAAATTCTAAATGTCGATGAAGTGGGCGAGGAAATAAGCGAGGGGAGGGAGGTGGCGGGATGGGAAAATCAATCAATTTAAGAACATAAAAAAGGAAAATCAGAATGGCATTGAAAACCACCATGAGTTTACAAATCACATTTCCATTTTTATAGAAACTTTGCAATTACAAGATATACACGAATTATACGTGTTTATCTTTCCTACCAACACACTATAATCTAAATATAGACTCACTTTAATTCCTAACTAGATTTTTCAAGATTTACTACTTGTCAGAATTTTTTTTTTTAAGGTTTTACTTTTATGACAAGAGATTATGAAAGATTTGGATTAAAAAAAAAACTTTTATAGATTTCTACAGATTTTTGGATAACTTATATTTTATGACAAATGGCAGACCTTACAAAAAAGACCTTTTGAACAGGTGACAGGTGAAAAAGGAGGGATGTCTGGCCTATTTAAACCCCCTCACCACCCCACTCATTCTTCCCCCCTCTCCCTTGCATTTCTTCTCTTCCTCTATAGTGAAGAGATTCTCCATCTCAATCTCTCCATTTCTTTGCCATTTCTCTATTTTCCATTTGGTAGGCTCTCTTTTCCTCCAATATACTTCTGCATTTGCTCTTCTTCTTTTATCTTCCTTTCTTGTGGTATTGCATGCAAATGCAAGTAGTGATCTATTGTTATGGTTTTGGTGGCCTTTTTCAGTCTATGGGTTGATTGAAAGGCTGCTTGAAATGATATAATTGTTGTCTAAATTATTTCAAATAAATACTATGGACACTAACCTTCACATATGGAATGACTTGGAGAACAACAGACGCGCGTAGAACACGCAGCAATCTCTCAACCGTAGAACACGCGCGTTTCTGCCTAAAATCAATTCTCACTCGATCAAGTAATCTCTCTATACTTGCATGTGATATCGCGACATCTCAGCAGGTCAACGCTGCGACACAGCAGCAGCAAACCAAGCAGCAACAGCACCAGCAAAGCAGGGCAGCAGCAACAGCAAAGCAAGGCAGCAGCAGTAACGCGCCAAAGCGTAGCAGCAGCAGCAGCATCAACGCCGGAAATAGAAAACGCCTAAACATAATTTCAATAAGCTGAAAAACCTGCACTAAACATAATTTGACACATTTTCAATATAATAATATTTAACAAATATATACAGAATGATTAAATAGACATAACAAGATATTCACAAACACATTTATTAATCATACACTAGCATAAAAAAGACAAGCATCCGACTCCAAAAAAAAAGATCTAACTGCATAAAACTGATAAATTGACTACAGATTCTTCAAAAACAAAACAAAACTAACTCTAGTCTAAGTTGCATAAACCATTCCATATACCCTTTTTGTTCAGAGGCATACAGGATAATAGGTCAATGTAAAGAAGCAAAATAAAACAATCTCAGTACCAAAATAAAAATATTTGTTACACAGTCATGCATGACTCCTATAAGTCCACGATCATATATGACAGGCAAAGTATTTGTTCCACTAACAGGAACAACATTCAACACCCAACAATCTAACCCAAGATCAATCAAAGCTGATGCAAACCTGCAATCACAAAAATGTTCAACAAGTCACTACAAGCAAAAGATTTTATATTCATAGATATGTTTTAAGTGGAAAAAGGGAATGATCATGTGAAAGGTGCATCTAAAGACTTCAACTATCTCTAACAAATATGAGGGTAAATATGAGACTATACCCTCCAAACCCAGCCTTCATGTCCAACACATTCCACAGCTGCAACTTTTTCCAGTGGTATGCGCGGACATAACGTTCTATTATGTCATACCAGTATTTTGATTCTGCCTTGAACAATTCCTTTTTAGATAAGTAGGCATCCATTTCTATGCTCTGGAGCCTATCCGGAGGATCATGTAATCGTAAAGGCCATGAAGAAACATTTGCTCCATATCCATTCTCAGGTAATCGGGTGATGCATGGTTTCAGACACACGTACCTGCAAAACAGAGAGGCAAATGACAATTATTTGCAACTTTTTAAACATGTTATTTGCTCTGAGAGTTAAGGCTGGTACTGTTAACTCCTGAACAGTGAACTCGTTAGTTGCATGAGGGCATAGCCATTCCAGTTCCAATTGAATCATGATGGGGTTAAAAATCCACCACACATAGGAATTTATAGAGAAACCAATGATTTGAAAAAATCATGCGACAAAGAATGGTAAATATATGACATTAATGAATTTGAGTCCATCATAAAACATAAATGCAGTGAGATTTGGTCAATACAAACACTAAATTGAAAATAATAATAACAATTAAATCTAAACTATAGCTTACCTTTCCATTGTTCCTGCAGATTCTCTTCATGCTTATAGACAGGCTGTGTTGCCCAAGCAAAGTATCCTCTAGCTCTAAGCATCCTATTAGCCTCGAGTATCAATGCACCATCTTTGCCGCAAGCAAAGAGAAAAAGAAACCTGATCAGTACCAAAAAAACTAAGAAATTTAATTTCAACAATCAAGCACATAGATTAAATGATTATGTGCTCTGTGCTCAACTGACAATCAAATAGCTACTTAGTTGAACCAATTCAAAAAAGGGAAAACTAAAGGGGTAATAAAAGAAGAAACGTAAGTTTAGAAGGTTTTAACACCTGCATTATTTTCTTTTTTCATGAAGTAGTTCATTCCCTTTGAAACATCAATAGCTATTTTGAGTGCAGTTGGAAGTCTGAGAATTCCCTTTTGCTTATGCAAAAAATCATACACACTTCCACCAGACATAAATTCTGAAGCATAAAACCCCAAATGAAACTGATGACGATTAAAACAGGATCAGAGTAGAATTTGGTACATAGACTCGAAACTGAAAAGGCCTCCTCATCAGCATACAACAGCAAACAGATCTGGAAGCCAATTGATTGCTTACCTGTCACAATGCATAAACTTGGAGGTCTGGTACATGCTCCAATGAACTGTACCACATTCTTATGTCGAACCTTCCTGCAATGGCAAATAGTAGTAAGTGGAAAACATTTGAAGCATGAAAAGGCCTCCAATCAAACCAACAAGTGTAAAATGAGAAAGACAGAAACTATTGCCCTTTGAGGCTCCATTTGTGTCATCAAAATTTCATTCTGGAATGCAAAACTTTCTGGGAAACATCAATAAAAATAAAAATTAAAAAACTGAGTTTTGCTCCATTAAGAAAATATAATGATTAAAAACATATCAATGTGTGTGCATTGGGAGTTTATGGTTTGCGTACGCCTCAATGCCCAGAGTCTTAAGGGGGATCCTAAATGGACAGTCAAACTAGAAATTGGACTCTTTTAGTCAACATCTAATAATCAGAAGCATAAATATCTTGAACATCATAAATGGACACTATCCAAATTCGAAGAAAAAACTAAAATTTGACAATTCTAGTTTAACAAAACAAAATCTATCTGAGACAATGTCTAGAGAACAACAGTCAAGATCCATATGAAGATTCTAAAAGATAACATAGTAAGGAAGACTTCTTTAAGAAAGATTTGTCATCTTTGGATAACAGTAATTGAATTTAGAAAACTATAAATGTTATTAGAACAAAGCAGAGCAAGCATGACCAATATCCTGAGGAAAAAAACCAAAAATGTTAAGCCATGCATGTCAAAGGGCTATCAATTTACTAACCTCATTATATAGACTTCCTGAGCAAACTCTTGCTGCATATCTGCACTTACGCGCTCAGGCTTGAGGACTTTAATAGCCACTTTCTGGCTACAATAAGAGCCTTTGTACCTGGGTCCAGAAAAGGAAAAAAATTGCAAGTGGTTCTACGGCCAAAAGGGTTAAGTAAAAGCATGGAAAACTTACAGATCTCCAAATGATCCAGATTTTTAATGTCTAAGTTCTTTACATAAATCACTTCATACCTCAATCTCTTCAGTCTTCTCTTTGGCCAGATTTTTATTTAGTTCCTCTCTTGATATGATTTTCCCATGCTGAAACGAAAAAAATACAACAAATACACATGAATAGAAATATTAATGACAGCAGTTGCCTGAAACAATAGATAAATTTTAGCTATCAAGGCATGGCCTTGTATCCAACATCTAACATATGCGAATCTATGACTGAAGTAGGAGAAGTCACGCAAATCATCCAGCTCAGAATCAGGTAATTCTGGGTTTTGGAAGAAAGAGCAAGCCTTGAATGGGATCATCTAAGCAGCAGAACACTGCCTAAGGACTATGAAACCCTCGATTCAAGGGATTGTTTTAATTTACATTTGTACAACTTCAGCACAAGATTGTTCTAGGAAGAAGTATTATTATCATTGGATTCAACGTGGTGGTACTGCTAAGGTTGCCATTTGAATAGAGGGCATCCAAGATTGTTAGCATTTACAATCATACACCTCAAGGGATATTGTTGATTCCAAAACTGATTTCTTTAAGTAGCTTTGATTCTGACAAATGGAGATACACCAAATTGGAACAACTCTAATTCGACAAATATATATAAGTGATCTTATATCACGAACACTGAGTGAAATTCAATCTTCTGAAGAGAGAAAAGGATACAAGTTTAGTAGACTGACCTCCATAAGGTACGATAGCATGTTGGGCATGGGCTCATGGAAATCTGGACTCCTGTAATCAATCACTTCATCTGGCTCTTGAATGTAATTAATAGTTGGGTACACGGGATCTCCCCCCCATACTGCAAGAAAAAAAAGTAAACCATGTAATAGATCAGAATCAAGCAGCTTCAGATAAACCATCTTTGACTTTAATATACGTGAAACAATTATCCTTTCTGTTAATAGATTACTTACAAAAATAATAGCTCTTAAAGAAGTAATATCTAATAAAGTAATAATGGAGAAAAACATACAGGGAAATGATATTCTTTTTCTTTTTTCATAACAGGGATGATATCAGTAAAACAGGTATATAATTGAAAAAATCTCAGAGATCAACTAATGCTTAGTATGATTTATAAAGACAAAAATATTGAATGAAGAATATCAACAAAACTGGAAAAAACTAAAGCTGACCCATAAATTTATCAAATTTGAAGTAGGAGTCGTACTTTCCTTTATTTGATCTTCTCGCATCCGCATTGCTAATGGATCCCGACGAATACGAATATCCCTGCCCATCATGATACGATATTCACCTTCTGTTTGATGCCTGAACATCTCAAGTAGTTGGTCGTTCTCAGTTTCACCAGTTTCTTCAAAATGTTTTTGAATCGCCTCCCTCGAAGTGTCCCTCGTCCATGCTGAAACCCATTCGGAATAATATGCTATTGGACCTATTCTTTCGAGTCTCTCTTGCTCAGCTTGAAGCCTGCACAGATGGTGAAGTAAATATAAAATAGGTAACGCGACCTCAATCAAACAATCATTATGATGCCTCTCAAGGAAAACCAAGGACAATTGTACGAGCATAACTACAGTGATAAAAACAAGCAGAAGTTGTTAAGAATTTTTTTTTCAGAAAAACAGAAATTTCTATTGATGAAGTGTAAAAAGACTGAGTGGCAGCAATGATAAAATGCACTAGCCCTCCTCGAGGAGCTATACATTATTAGAGAGAAATATATACTCCCAACTGAACATACAAGCACCGAACACTCTTAACATACAATGTCAAAATCTTTGCCATGAGGAAGAAGACAAACAATTGTTTACAACTACTGTCAAAATTAAGCAACAGCTTAATTATCAAAGCCTAGTCAAATTACTTTTAAGAATCGACAGGAACTTGAAACCGAATTTCAACAGCCATCATGATTTAGATTCAACAACAATCTTCATAAAATGAAGAAAACAAAAAAATAAGCAGGGTTGGTTCATTGCCAGGAATAATGCAAACAGGGTTGCACATTCGCACAATGTGTGGCAGTCAAGATATATGTCCGGACTGATTCTAAGGCAGGGCTTGGGCTGCAAGTTGCGAATTATGTTTTGATTCAGACACAACATTCTAGCAGTGCTTTGGAGTTGCAAGTTGGATGTTGTTTGCTCTGTTTTTTAAACAGAGTACAGGTTGGATGTTTGGTTACAAAGTGATTTTTATTGTTTGGCATTTTTAATACGAGTAAAGTCGTAAAGTACCCCTGTTTAGCTTGTAAATCAATTTTTGATAAGTAATAAAGGTGAGAATTGAGAATTCTTAGTGGAGATGATTCACTCACCATGATGATCCCCTGAACTCCAACATTCTAGCAGTCCAAGAATGCAGCTTCCGTCTATCACCACTATCAATTCAACATGTAACAAACGGAAGATAAACCAAAAATGTGAAAAGCATTAAAGATGAGAATTGAGAAATCTTAGTGGAGATGATTCACTCACCATGATGATTCTTAGTGGAGATGATCCATTGATACCCTTGCAGAAAATTGATGAAAGTCCTCCTTTGCTTGCCATTGATCTTGCCTATAAAATATGCAGCACTATGTCCAACACATTTCAAGGTCCGAAACCAGCACACTTTCCACTTCCAGGCTATCAATGACTGTATTGTCATACTGCCCTTGTATACCACCAAAATGTCTCCAAAGCAGCGTACACACTCTGCCCCAATTTCTTCTATTTCTTTCAGCTTGTCATGATTGTCATTGTAAATCGAAAGTATCATGTTCTTTGCTATTTGTTCCTTGAGATAGTTATGAAAATACGATACATTTTCATCCCCATCTGTCATATGCTTAGCCTTCACTTTCTGTATTGACTCTGACGTTGCATTTCTTGCTGCTGTACGTAGCATAGTTGTGTATTGCCACTTTCTCTTGAGCTATCAGCTCTTGGTTGAGAGCTTGTTGTTGCATTGATAATTGTATCATCTCCATATGCTGTTTTGTTACTCGTACATTCGTGCTAGCATTGATAAATCGCTTCTTTCTCCACTCAATCAGATTTGTTTTCACCTTTTTTAACTTGTGAACAAAAGAGTACATAGCATTTCCTGGCACTTACTCCTTCCAAGCTTGCTCTACCACCTACAAGTACCCTGTTTCAGTGGCCCAGTAGTTGAAAAACTTAAAAGGGATGGGTCCAACATTCTTATGTTCATAAATGGTCAATAACATCGCTTGATGATCAAACTGAAACTGATTCTTTTTCAAAAAAATTCAAAACGCGATACAAGAAACACATTCATTACGTCATACTAGAAACACACTTTTCTGTTTCATCGAGTTAGGGTGACTTTTTTGGATTATTTTGTTTATTTGTACAAGAAGCTGAATCTTCGAATTAAATGCAGCTACATAAAAATCTTTTTATGATCAAAGGGACTATTTAATATGTTCAGTAACCATGACACTGAGACATGTCAGTTCAAGCTCTTGCCAGACGCTAATTGTTGGGATTCCATGAATTACGAATATGGTCATCTCCTAGGTAGATAGCAAGGTATAATATTAATTTCATTAAAAAGGGAATAGCTTACATACCTTATCCGCAAGGATATTTACTGTTCCATGGTTTGACGTCAAATCTGCTGATGCAACACAAGGAGGCAGCTGAAAGCTCACCACTATGTTGTCGACAGTCTTTCCAGGATCGTTTCGGATGCCAACTAAAACACTTACACCAGCAACCAAACAGCATTGCACAATCAATCCAGTATCGGTGGATGAAAAGATTGTACCAATGGCTGAACCAAAAGAACATTAAGAAAAAAGAATACTTTAGCTGACAATTGAACGAAAAATATAAATTAAAAATGGTGAATGGCCATATCAGATACGAAGATCAAATAAAAGGAATAAGAATCGAACCAAGATAGTCACGTACTCGCATACTTGTTCCCGCGATAACTCATTCAACATGCAGATGGACCTTGAAGATCAACTACATGGATTGCATTCAACAAATTTGGCATTGCCAACAAATTTCTCCAACTCTTTGACGTATATTGCATTCAAGACATGTACATCACCAAAGTGCAACTCTGGATGCCTGTAGACTAACACTTGCCCAGAAATTTGTCCATCACCACTGTATTTCAGAAAATATAGACCTCAGATGCCCCTATCAATCATCAAGTTCCGCATGAGTTCTACACCATACGAAGAAATCACCAACGTCCAAATCCCCCATCTTGTCTCCTTTTGGATCACTTTTGTAAAGTTTCACCCCAGTCTTGAATTTGAAGCACAAGGAAAGTCTGATCTCTGTTGCAGGGTTCAATGATCCATGACAAGCGCAAGAGAATTGATGGATAGGATCTACAACCTCTAATGCTATCGCAATGACATTCCTTTCCCAATCACAAACTTTGTATCTCCTTGACACTGAAGGAACAGGATTGCTTGGAGAAGGAAACCTCGCAACACCTTGAGAAGATGATGGTAATGGAGATGGTGGTAATGAAGATGGAGGTACTGAAGATGGTGGTAACGGAGATGGAGGTAATGGATTATCTGGTTGCCTTGTCGATTGTGCACCGGATGACGGTGTATCTTCAGTTCTTTGAACAACTCCTTGTATTCCCTCACTTGTTGATGGTCTTACATAAGTTCCACTTTCAAGTCTCTCTCGTATCCATCTAACATTTTCTTCCAATCTTTCATATTTTTCTTCCCTTTTTTGGCTTCCAATGTTTTTTCCAATAGCAATGAACGAGCGGGAAGTGCAGCATCATACTTCCTTTTAGAGACAGTGGTTCCAACACAACGAGTACGTCCCCTAGCTTCTTGGCCAAACACTTGGCTTAGAGGATCCTCATCAATAGTGAGGTCAATGTTACCTTGAGTCGAAGATTCTTGCAATGCAGCTTTTTTTGCTTTAACTTGTTCCTTCAAAAGAATGAAAAAATAAAATAAATCAGGACACAAATAATATTCAAACAACTACAAAGTAAATTAAGAAGGGTATAAAAGACATCATTGGGCACATACCATATATTGTTCAGAACCACGCGTAGGTTTTCCATCCTTTCCCGTGTGACAGGCAATCCATATGTCAGTGCGTGTGACTGGTTCTCCATCAGGGTTCTTCTCAACCTATATACTTGAAAGATTAGTCTCAGCCTATAAAGTTAAATGGTATATAATATCGTACTAGTAGCTAGAAACTCAATTACCATTTCGTACTCTACTTCTGCAGCACTCTTTTGGCCACCCCCCCATACATACTTTGAAGCCTTTTTGTTTTTGCATTTTGGTCTCTAATTGCCTTCGCTTCAGGGGTGCTCTCATGGCGAACAAACTCCTTCCAATCCTCCTCTCTTACACCATTTGGAACATGCTTCTCTTGTTCCTCAACGGTAGGATACTTATCCAAATAATTCTTCCTAAGATGTGCCTTGAACCTTCTATAATATTCAGGCATTTTCAAATGCACACTCTTTTTCACATAATTTGGAATGTCGTATTCACGCTGCAAATAAGCCATTGAGATATAAGTTGAAAATAATATAAGACATTATGAAAATCAAATATGTAAAATCTCACCTTGAGGCCATTCCACACATCCTATTTGTAGTTGTCAGTAACATGGTGCCAACCCTTGAATTTGATGGGCACCAGGGTTTCAACAAGCTTTCCAATGTTTTTATTGAAATTTCTAGCACCATGTCCAACTGCTAAACCGTGGACGTTGAACTGTATGGTTGCTTTAACTTCAATGTCATCATTTGTAGATCTGGTGACATCAATGGTGGAGAGATCATTGCCGCGAGTACTATCCATCTCTATCAATGAAGACAGTTATAGATATTAACCATTATCAAACAAAAAGATATAAGAATCAACTATATACACCACATTTATAGATAATTTCATTCCACAACATATCACCACAAATAGTTTTTTATAGATAATTTGACATGCTTGACAAGAAAACAACTAAGAGATCAATAATGGCAACAAAGAGATTGGGCAGATTCAAGATCTCCTTTTTGGGCTTTTGGAGTTTGGTTGTAGTATTGTACACAGCGAAGAACTCTTTAAGGTTAATAGCTTCCTGTTAGACTCTTATACGCATCACCTATCCCTCTTGAAAAATGTGGGGAAGGGTGCCTCTTGTACATGTATCTTGCCTAAAGTATTAATATATGCACTTGTTATAAAAACTTCAACTGCAACTGAAGAAATCTATGTAGATAGGATTAAAACCCTAAGCAATTCCAAAAATAAAGCAAGATAAGACATGGAAAAGATAGAATAATTTAATAGGGATAACAATAAATTTCTTGTAACAGGTTGAAAGAGTCCGTTGATAGGACTCGAGATGCATAAGACACGTCTCTTGAAGTAAACCAACAAATGTTCTTTAACCTGTCATTCAGAGTTATAATGCATCCATGGGTTTTCAGCTATGGCTTTACATGGTTGGTGATTTCAACATATTGATAGGGCTAGAAACTTGAAACTATCATACTTGAAAGTTTCTATCTTTTCCATATAGCTTACCAAAGCTATGGGATGCCTTGCTGCCAAGCCCAATCTTCATAGTAGGACCAAGAGAACCCACTCAAGACTTACGAGGCTTCTTTTTACCAATCAAAACAACATAAAGAACAAATCATTCCCATGGAAGTTCTGCCCACCCCCCCCCCCCCCCCCCCCCCCCCCCAAAAAAAAAATACAAATAAAACAGATAATCTGAAAACAAATGAAACTACCCTCAATATCAATACCTTTTAGTCCCCCAGTATCCAATCTTCAATCATCATTTGCAGTTTTAAAACAAAGTTCCAGCTCATAAAGAAACCCTATAATTTTTTTTCCTCAATTGTTTATAGTATGCATGAACAGAAATATTGAAGGAAAAAAGAGACAATATCTCTTTATTTTCTTGAACAAGAGACAATTTCTGAATCCCCACAGATCCCGTCACAAGGCAATATATCCAAAACAGAGGAAATGAACAAAAGAAATCTGAATCTTCAAGAAAATAAAAAACATACATATAACAAACAAGAAAAAGGGTCGATTTTCATGGCAGAAGGGATAGAAGCTACTTATTATATTGATAATCAACAATGGAACTTAACCCATACAGTTTTTGATTGAGAAGCGAATTCTCATCTGAAGAAAGTTTCCAACCAAACCCCAAAACTACAACCCCATGTCCTAGAAACATGATTCTTCCCATAGACCTTACATATATTGGTAGAATTGATACACTCTACTGACAAACAAAGAGCATTTTTGTTTGAACCCACCTAATACAAGATCCTTACTTACCAGATCAGTAAGATAGACCTTCTGATGTAACTCACATAGACATTTGCACACGAAGATGAGGAAGGTGAAGAACTTTTGAGCATAAAAAAAGGTGAAGAGGTGAAGAGCTTTTGACTTTTGAGAAACCTGCTACCTAAGGATTTGGGGTATTCATAAAAAAATTATTTTCTCTCAAAAGTCAGTGGGGGCAGGTGCCCCCACTTGCCCCCACGTGGCTCCGTGCCTGATTGGGATTAAGTAAAATGTTTTTCTGATTTAATTTTGGTTCTACGTCTGAGCTGTGAATTGAACTGACCTGAATAGGAAGAGTGATCAAGCCGCCCAAACAAACACCAGCAAAGAAACACTCTGGAGATATCCCCTGTTTTTACAAATCCAGCTAGTGTGAGAAAGATGATAACAAAGAGAAGTCATATATAGGAGTTTGATTGACAAAAGAAAACTATTATTTGCAGTTCCTATAGAATAAAAACGTAACCACACAATAATTAATTACAAATAGGAAAGAATATACAGTGTTGTGCTTCAAATAATATAACAGATATAGCATTTTATATTACATCAACCTTATATATACAAATTTGGCTTATTATGAGGAACTAAGCTTTCTGCCACATGAAAACAGAGAATAGATGGAATGAGATTTGCAGTGATGGAAGAAAGAAGAAATTCCAGTACAAAAACCCTACAACATATACTAATTTGTAAGACGATGTCGGGTGTAGAAAGGCACATAAGAGCCAAAGACTACAACTCCAATCATTCCATCTAAATAACTAGAGTCATTCAAAAAAGGAAAAAAGAAAATAGGATTTGTTTTACTTCTCATAAATCATAACGCTTAAGATTAGAGTTTATAGAAAACAAATTTAAATATATGCAATCATAAATCTAATGTACAAATATGTTAAATATATATTTTTAAAGAATAATACTCATAAATGGAAGTCGACAGAGTGTTACTTATGTCCGCTAGATTATCTACAATGACTGAAATCATAAATTAAGTTGAGCAGTAAATTTGTGGTCTCAGCAACGATGATCATGATTTGAAAAAAATCAATGCCTCTTAACTCTAACACAAACCATAATCAACAACTTGATAATGGAGTTGGAATAATTTAACAGTGTCTTCACTAGCACAATAACAAGTTACCAACGTTATGTATTAAAAACTTATATTGCATTCTTCAAGCAACAACACCATTGACTACAACATCTAGAGACTGCAATATTTATATCCAACATGTGATATATGCAGGCTCATAAACTGCAAAATACATGCAAATTATCAGAAGTTACGATTCAACAGACCCTACTTCTGACTCCAAGACAAGCATGTCATCAACCATGGACCATTCCATAGATCGCATCGTTTTTTATGATAGAACTACTATACAACGCACACTCGCAGGAAACATGGATGCTGAAGGAAATATGAAATACAAAAACATAAATAAGAAGGAAGAAAACCAACAGCCACAGAATAATATTATTCAACACGCAAATTCAAGAAATTTTGAACATTAGAACAGTTACAAAAAAAATTCAAATCATCGCTTTGATGCAACCTTCTGCCCTATTTCCATTGCATCTTACACACACCATTGACAGAACTCCATCAATAAGTTCACATTTACAATCGCCTAAAAGGAAGAATTACAAAGAAAAGATCCTAGTAAAACCTACTGTTTGACAGTTCTATAAACAATGGCAAATAATGCTGAAAATTATGTACTATAAACAACACCCTTCTAGCAAGGATGCTGCCTGTCTGCAGTTATAGTTCGAGTTCGCACCCTGCAAAATCTTTATCAGTAAAACCAACTTTTTCAAACCTCCCTTTCTCACTGCTCTCCCTAAATTTCAAATAATCTAAGCAAACAAATGGCTTGTAAAACCTTGGGATCCCTTCACCCACCACTTCATCTGGCGCCAAAATCACCTTTTCATCCTCAAAACACCAAAAGAAAGCTAATGAAAGGCGGTTAACAAATCGCTTCAAAACAACCCGGTGTTTTGATGATCTTAACTTCCCATTACTCTCATTTGAATGAAAAATGGAAAAAAATAAATAAAAATGAATTACCCTCATTTTTTTCCCTTTGGCTTTTGTATAGGATTTCGAAACTGTCATATTAGTCTTTTGTTCCTTTGGTTCAAATAGTACAACTAGACCCTAAAACTAATATCACCATCGCTGATAATAGTTTCAATTCAATTCTCTGTGACCAAAGATACTCACACATCAGTGGCAACATCAGCAATACAACATTTCCACTATATGAGAGCTATATGGACATAGGATTACTTCTCTATTCCAATAAAAAAAAAATTCAAAGATAATACATGTATCAAATTAAAAATTAAATACAAAAATATGAAACGAAAATGAAAACATCTTCCCCAATCCAATTGTATACCTAGTTATTTTTTCTCAAAATGAATGCAATCACTCAAAGACTTGCAATTGTATACCTAGTCAACAATGCTCAATAACTTGCAATTTGTTCGGAACCCTAATTTCATAAAAAAATACAAGAGAGAGAGAGGGTACCTGTACGAGAGAGGGCGTGATTGATTTGAAGACGCCGAGTGGAGGGAAGTCGAGGGAGGAGCAGGGAAGGAGGGGAGGAGCAGGGAAGGAGGGGAGGAAGGAAGTCGAGGGAGGGAGCAGGGAAGAAGGCGCAGGGAAGTCGAGTCGAGGGAGGGAGCAGGAAGTCGAGTCGAGGGAGGGAGCAACGAAGGAGACGAGTCGAGTGGAGGGGAGGAGGGAAGCTTCGATGGAAGTCTAGTCGAGGGAGGGAGCAGCGAAGGAGACGAGTCGAGTGGAGGGGAGGAGGGAAGCTTCGATGGAAGTCGAGTCGAGGGAGGGAGCAGCGAAGGAGACGAGGTCGAGTGGAGGGGAGGAGGGAAATTGTCGATGGCGAGTGGAGGGAATGTCGAGCGCCAATATACCCCGCCCAAAATTTTTTTCAGCTTTTCATGTAGCCACGGTTCTGAGCCGTTGCTATATCTAGCCACGGTTTAGAACCGTTGCTAAATTTTATTTTGCAACGGTTTTAAGCCGTTGCTATCCATAGCCACGGTTTATAACCGTTGCTAAAATATTTTTTGCAACGGTTCTAGGCCGTTGCTATACATAGCCACGGTTCAGAACCGTTGCTACATTTTATTTTTGCAACGGTTCGGAGCCGTTTCTATGCGTAGCCACGGTTGAGAACCGTTGCTAAAGTATTATGTTGCAACGGCTTAAAACCGTTGCTAATAATTACAACGGTTTGGAGCCGTTGCTAATATTAGCCACGGTTTTTAGCCGTTCCAAATATACCAACGGTTTTAAGCCGTGGCCAGGTCTTTTTTACCCACGGTTTTAAGCCGTTGGTAAATATAGCTACGGTTTGTAGCCGTGGCAAATATACCAACGGTTTAGAGCCGTGGCAAGGTTGGCGTGGCTAAATGGGGTTTTTGGTGTAGTGCACTCTGCATGTATGTTAGGATTGGAGTCATCTAGTTGTTCTTCTGACCTGTTGCACATGCTTCTTGCACTTGGTTTTCCAATATTGAGTTTTCATTTTATGTGATGAGTGGATTACCAGTTTCTTCAACTCATGATGCCTCCTTGAGCAGTTCGTCGGCTCTGTCATTTTCTTCTCTTGTGCATAGTTGAATAGTTGCAGCTTGGAAGCTTTCGATCAACTCAGTTATCTTTTGGTGATAGGCTTTCAGTTGAGCATCTTTGACTTGGAATTCGTTGTTCAACTGATTGACAATCAGTTTGGAGTCGGTGAAGATGCTGATTTCTCTCACTCCTAGGTGTTTGGCCAACTGCAATTCGGCTATCACTGCTTCATGCTCAACTTCGTTGTTTAAGGCTTTGAAATGAAAAATTATTGCCTTTTCCAACACCACGCCTTCCGAGTTGTACATGATTATTCTTGCTCCACTTCTCTTCTCATTTGATGTTTCGTCGCAGCGTGGGATCCATTTGTAAACAGTTTGTTCGGTGTGTTTTTCCTCTTGATTGATATTTGGTTGATATTCGTTGATGCCAGTGAATTAAGTAATGAAGTCTGCAAATGCTTGAGATTTTATTGCAATTTTAGGAGCATAACTAATGTCGAATTGCCCAAGCTCAATTGCCCATCTCACCATCCTTTTAGATAGTCCTGGTTTGTGCAGCATTGGCTGAAGTGGCTATCTGGTCATGACAATGATAGGATGAGCTTGGAAGTATGGTCGTAGTTTTCTTGAAGATACATCCAGGGCGAGTGCTAACTTCTCCAAAGTCGGGTAGTTAATCTCTACGTTCGCAAATGTCTTGCTGACGTAGTAGACTGGCTTCTGTGGCCCTTCTCCTCTCGTATCAATGCTGAGCTAACTGCATGTTCAGACACTAACAAGTATAAGTACAACGTTTCTTTTGTGCTTGGTTTTGATAGCAATTCAATGCTTTACATGTACGTGTTCAGGGTTTGGAAAACTTTTTCACATTATTCACTCCACTTGAAAGTTTTGTTCCCTTTCAAAATTTTGAAGAAGGGAAGGCATTTTTCTGACGATTTGAAAATGAATTTGTTGAAAGTTGTTATTCTACCATGAGGCTTTGCACACCCTTGATGTTAGTTGGCGACTGCATGTTGAGAAATGCTTGTATATGTTTCAGATCGACTTCGATTCCTCTTTGATTGACCATGTACCCAAGGAACTTTCCTGATTTTACTCCGAATGTGCATTTTTCTGGATTCAACTTCATTTTGTATCTTCGGAGCTGAGAGAAGGTTTGTTCGAGGTCTTTGATGTGGTCTTATTTTGTGTAAGCTCTTGACTAGCATATCATCAATATACACATCCATGGTCTTGCCTATCTGATCTTTGAACATCTTGTTTAAAAGACATTGGTTTGTGGCTCTGATATTCTTTAGTTCAAATGACATCACTCGGTAACAGTGCGTCTCACTTTCTGTTATGAAAACTTTTTTTCTTGGTCGGGCGGATGCATCTGTATTTGGATGTTGCCATAGTATGCATCCATGAAGCTTAGGAGTTTTTGTCCGATAGTGACATCCACTATTTGATCTATTTGTGGGAGTGGGAAATTGTCTTTTGGGCAGGCCTCCTTCACATCCGTATACTCTCCACTTGCCATTATTCCTCTTGACCAAGATTGTGTTGGCCAGCCAGTCCGAGTAATGAGATTCCTTGATCATCTCTGTAGTCATTAGACGATGCACTTCTTCGTTTATTGCTTGGTTGCGTTTTGGGGCAACTGGCCTTCTTTTCTGTCGGACTAGCTTCTTGTTCGGATTGACTTTTACTCTGTGAGTAATGATGGAGGAATCAATGCCTACCGTGTCTTTCATCGCCCAGGTGAAAACATCCTGGTTGTCTTTCAACAGTTGGATCAGCTTCTCAACTAGTTTTGGGAAGATTTTTGTTCCAATCCGAAATGTTTTTCCTCCCTCTCCTCCGTCCCGGTGGACTTGTGTCATTCCTTATTCTGGTTTTCTAGTATTTGGTCAACCTCTTGGACTGATTGGAGTTGTATTGTCTTTTAGGAGGTCGGAATCCATTTGATCAAGTTGATGCAGCGGCTCCTCTGGTCGTGACAGTGATTGCTATCTGTTCGGGAACTGTATTGCTGCATAGTGACATTCACGGGTAGCTGGGCTGATTTCCTCTGATGGCCCTAATGTCATCGTCAGTGTGATACTTTAGTATTGATGCATGGTAGTCCAGGGTCGTTCGAGAAACATGTTGTATGCGGATGTGGCGTCAACAACAAGGAAGTTCGTTAACAAGACTTGTTGTCTACCCGGTTATCCTACTTCGACTGGTAATCAGATCATTCTGAGATGGTGACACTATTTTCGCTGAAACCCACCATTGGCTGATTGTTGGGTGTGAGCAGATCCTCGATGAATTGCATCTTGCGGAAGGCTTTCAGGTACAGAAGGTTGGTTGAGCTACCCGTATCGACTATTATTCTCTTGATTTCCCACCTAGTTATCAATATTGAAATCATTAGGGTGTCATTATAGAGAAAATGAACTCCCTTTGCATCCTCTTCAGAGAAGATCAAAGTTTTTTAGGTCGTTCTGAGGAATTGTACTGAGTGCTCTAGGTATCAAATCTTTGTCCATAAATCCTGGATTGATCGCTTCCTTGATCGGTTGGATAGCCTTTTTCCCTAGCTACGCCATACAAGACGTATATTAGTTATCTCGTCTGCTCATTTGATCATGTGGTAGCATCCACCTTATCTTTCCCTTTAGAGTGCTTATCTTTCAGCCCGATGAATTGTCCGAGTCATCCTTTCTTGATCTGATGCTCGATTTCGTCTTTCAAGTTGTAGCAGTCTTCAGTGTCACGTCTGAGATCCTTGTGGAAAGAGCAATACTTGCTTTTATCTCATCTATATAGATCTCCTCTCATTTTGAGTGGCTATTTGATGTCCTCTCATTTCGCCATGGCCTTCAAAACATTTGTTCGACTTGTTTTCAAAGCCATGAACGGTTTGTATGTCATGTTGACCGCATTTGCTAACCGTTCATGTCTGGGTCTTGCTGATTGTAGCTTTTCGAATTTTTTTGCTGAATTTTGACCTGCCATTAGTCTAATGCCTTTTTAACGTGCCATTTTCCTCCTGTGGCCTATCGTCTCTCTTCTCTCATTTCCTCTCCCGATTTGTTGGGAAGGATATCTTTTCAGATTCGTTATTCTTCTTCGCAGCCAACATCTCCTCGAAGGTGATGTACTTTTGAGCAGTCTTTAATAAGTTTGCCATAGTCCTCAGGTGATCTAGGTTTAGGGAGTTGTAGATTGACCCTCTTTTTAATCCAGAGGTGAAAGTGGCCATGACTATGTCATCATTACATCCGTCGATCATGCTTAGCTCGTCCGTAAAACGAATACCATACTCCCTTATAGTTTCTTTGGGCTTATGCTTGATGCGGAGTAAGCAATGAGGACCTTTTCTGATCCGCTGGCTACCAATGAACCTTATGATGAAGGTAGTGGCTAACGCTTGGAAGGAGGCTATCGACCTGGGTAGTAGACTGTTGAACCAACTCAACGTTGTGGATGTGAGGCTGGTAAGAAAGGTTCGGCACAAAATGGACTTTGTGCTTTCTTTCAGTGTCGTCATGTGGTGGAAGTGTCGTAGATGGTATGTTGAATTTGTGGTGCCATCATAAGTTTCAAACTTTAGTGGAAGTGAACTTTTTTGGCAGAGGAGTTTTCATGAGAGTGCATCCGAGAATGGCGGTCTGGCTAACTCGTAAATCACGTTGGGATCTGTGACCTCGATCCTAACTGGAACTTGTGGAGGATTTCCATTGCTTTGGGAGTCATCTCTTTGTAGTTCACTGCCTTCAAAGTTTGGTCGTCGAAGTTCAGTATGAACTTCATTGTTCTCTCAATGTGGTTGGCAGGGTTCTGTTGTGGTGGCATTTGGACATGTTCGACAGATTGAGCACGCTCCTAGGTCAATTTGTCCACAACTTTAATTAGATAATCCATTTGGACCAACAGCTGGTTCACATGAGGATCTTTTATTATACTGCCAGATGTTTGAGACGATTGGGCCACCATTCCATGTTGTAATACTGCATTACCTGGCATAGTTGAATTTAAGGCATGCCTTATTGGTAACTCAGTTTCACTTGTGGAAGGAATTCCTTGATTGTTGCTGGGTTGAGAGTTTGTGGAACGTTCAATTTGCTCTAACTTTTTGTTGCTGATTAAGAGGTAATTACTAAGGCACTCCGACGCTTAAGTCAGTAAATCTGTATGAGAGAGCTTAATGACACAATTCAGTTAAAATTGCATAACTTTGTCAAATGTTCCCTTTACCTTATATAATGTCTATTATTAATTCTCTGCGTGACTTAAGCATGTAGGGCGTGATGGAGGGAGACGTTATTTGTAATAATCTCTTCCTTCATTAAGATATGTATTTAGGGGAGTGATTCCCACCATGACTCGTTTCCTTTGTAACGTCTCTTCTCTTTAAGAGATAGACTAGTTGGGCCTGGATTTGGACTTTAGATTACAATCTATTTTGAATGGCCCCTTTGGGCTTTAATTGTTGGACCTGCATTTTTTAGCCTCGCAAGTCGAGCCTTAACTGAAATACTCGATCTTTGTGATAAACGATCTTTGCCATGTGTACAATCGTGACGAGAGCCTTATTTCATGTATCATCAGATACAATTATGTATTTTTCTCCATGGATATGCTCATGTATTTTATGAAGATATTTTTTTCCCACAATTATGAGAAAATTCAAGAGAAAAGAGATTATCATCAAAGTTCATTTCCAGTATTTTATTATCTCTTCCACTTTTCCTTTAAACACACCCAGATTTAGAGGATTTTTTTTCTTTTTAACTTGATGAATGTTTGTAATAGTAACTGGGTGTCGATGCGTTTTACGTGCACGAATATTCAATATTTTTTATTTTATTACAACATTTCAATAACAAGTAAAAATTATAATTAACAATATTTGAGAGGGGCGGATTTTTTATTGTAAATAATTTGAATTTGGGAGAGTAAAATGGTATATATGTATAATTTAAAATGACAAAAATACCCCTGACTACTATTTACCTAAGTATTGATTTTTTGTAAATAAGATAGAGTTGAAAGGGCATTTTGAGTATTCCTAAAATCAAGACAAAATCCATATGAGCACTGAGAGCTCACGTTATACAGTACAGATAAGAATCCTCCAAAAAAAATATATATATATATATATATATAATCTTAAAAGATAAAATGAACCGGAAAATAAAAAATGAAACAAAGCCCAAGAAATCATGAGGTAGAAAGATCTCCCTCCATCATGAACTACATAATATTGATGAAAGCACATCACCTTCTCTGCCACATTTATAGGGAACCTAGTTCTCCACCCTCTTGCTGAAATGATTCGTTTTGCGGAAATCTTTGGAGTACACAGCAATGCAGAGCAAAGCAACACATTATTATTGCTGTCTGAAAACATGAATTCACCAAGGCAGTCAAACTTGTCATCCATATCTACCTTGCCTATCAAATTACAAGCCAACCCTTTTGGATTAAGATGCATTAACAAATAAACCCTTCTCATGGAATATTCAAAGAATCCTGATAATGATCACATAAACAACAACACTAAAAACACCAATTCAAATTTCAAGAGAATGGGTTGTGTGTTTCATTGCATTGCTGGTTGTTGGTTTCAGAGAACACACACACATACAGAGGCTTTGCAATCGTCATCATTTGATTCCAAAAGGAGCTTTTGTTAGATTAGCTTATATTAAACAAGTAATTATTTTCGAAAACTTAAGTGAGTTTGTTATCTTAATCATGCAAATCGAGGAAGGGGACTTGTTTAAGGTACTTTGGTTTGAATTTTGAAATCAGTGTTTGTGTTTCACGATAACATAGAGAGAGAAGAGAAAAGAGAGTTTGAATGTAATTAATTAAGTCAAACTAACATTAATTTCTTGTGCTTAATTCAATGAAAGCTACAACTTAGGTAATCCATGAAATTTGGATCCAAAAATTCAAACAGTAGTAAAGCAGAGAAAGTCTTTTACTTTGACTTGACCATCTTGGAATCTATCTGGCTTTTGGTTTTGAGAGTTGAGTCAATCATACAGTTAATTGTTAAACACAACTTATTAACACTGGCAGAGCTTAATTAAGTGCTTGTTAATTGTTCATCAGTTTAGTCAAGTGTGGAACCGACTTTGTTGACATTTATTAGCCTTCTTGGGTTTGGGTCTGATTTAGATTAATTAACAGTTCCAATCTTTTGATAAATTCTGTCGAACCAATTTACCCAAAGTTCAAACTTATTGGGAAAATAAGACTGTGATATGGTTGAGATGGATGGATTCTCTAATCTTAGGTGGTGTTTGTTTTTGTGCTTAATCTGATTAGAGCTCTGAAATTAGCATGTTTTCTAAAAAGTTCAGTCATCTAACTTGGTTAAGAGCTAAATCCGAACACCACCTTAATCGAATGAAAATTTGGAGAGGGACATTTTATTAACATGGATTTAGAATGTTGAGGTGTTCTATAATTTAATCCATTCGGATCCATCGATGAAGTTCAAAGAAATAAAAGGCTTTGCTTCTTCATCTGTTAGTTCCCTCGACCATGAAACTCTTCCAGCGAAACTTGCTCCAGGCCCAGTACATTTGTATTGTCCATAAAATACAGTCCTGTCATTGTAAAAATACACCAATCAGTAAAAGATAAAACGTAAATATATTTTATTATCTCTTATTTTTATCTTCAATAAGAAGATATAAATTTTATTTGGTTACTTCCTTGGAGCAAGTGATTCACATATTCAATAAAACGAAGTTGATTATAGAGAAAAATCATTAACGATCCTGTTAAGAGGTGCCCTCATCCTAGATTCAATTTTTCCGCAATCTTAGTGTTTAATTTATTTGGTACACAGTTACCCTAAGGATGATACTACACGGAGAGACGAACAACTGTTGATGCATATTCAAAGGGATGGTTTGGCTCACCAAAAGGAGTTCATTAACCATCGTTAAAAGGATGGAAGTGCTCAGGTGTCAGCAGAGAGCCAAAGAAACGGACACGAAGGTTGAGTGTGTTAGGCTTGGGTAGGGTTAAGACAAGGCCTATAGGCTTTTAAAACCAAAAATGCTCATTTTGGCACCGGCCAAGCTGCTTCTGATGCTATCTCTACCTTAAAAAAAGGCTTCTGCATCTTTTTGTGCTATTATGCTATACTGAGCACGATCGAGGCTTCCTTGAGACTCGGTTTAGCTTACTCTACAAACAATGATTCTCATCTTTTCATCCTCTCAATAACGTGCAAACCCACACAGCACCCACTACTTCTCTTCCTCACCCTACAAAAAGATAACTTAGAAAAGTTCATATAGTGTTGTACTCTCTGCACTTTTGTGATGCTTCTTTTGGCTTACATCCCGGAAAGATCATTCCCACTCACTACAACTAAATACATTGAATTGAGTAGTATAAATGGTTATAACAATTTATAATCCACGCGCTCCTCAAGATGTGTGTAAAAGTGTTCAACACGATATACATTGAGATCCTATTGTGGTGACAGTTCTGATTATGGGATGGACATGTCACATCCGTAGGACACATGACTCTTTTATGCCATCGGTCATGTTCTTAAGATGGGAATGAATCTCTTTCTTCCCACCCCATCTGATCACCTCAAATGGAAGTGAATTTATTCATGAGATGTACAGTTCTAATGAAAAAGAGAGATTCTAAATGTCAAGGGAATGGTCGAGCAGCAGATCGGTCGACGAGCAGATCTGTCGAGCAGGTTTTGTCGAGATCTGGGCCCCTATCAGGCGAGCTCTCTCAAGCTCTCTCTCCGGCGAGCTCTCTTTCCGGCGAGATCTGTAGGCGAGGGTTCTCTCAGGCCATATCTCTGTTTCCGGCGAGGTTGACGCTGGATGCAGGACTAGATACGCCGTCCTTTGGCTGCGATGGCGGCGCCGCCGGCCAACATCCCTCCCTCCACAGCGGGGGAATCTGGTAAGGAGGGAACGGGTAAACCCTCTTTTGCCCAGATTTTGGGTAAAATCTTGGTGGACGAAGTTGCGGAGGATCAGGTAGAAGGAACTCGTTTTCGCAAAGAGGGAGCGCCAACAATTGGGCTTACGGCCACAGACGAAGTACGTGGCGAAGCCTTCATGGAAAACATGTAATTGTTCTGAAGTTCTCTAGCTATCGACCAACACTGGAAGATATCCGAGATTCGATTCACAGAACTTGGGGAATTCTAGGAGATTTTTCGCTTGGTTTACTGAATCAACGGCATGTGTTAGTTCGACTTCAATCCGAGGTGGAAGCCAAGAAAGTTCTATCGAGAGACTCCTTTTTGATTCGTGGAGTTCGGTTCAAAGCATTCCGTTGGCATGATGGTTTCAGTTTGAAGGAGGACCCGATATCGGTGCCATTGTGGGTAGAGCTTCCTAACTTACCTTTGCATTTATTTCATCCCCCTATTTTAAAAGCAATTGTGAATTCTTTTGGTGGTTTCTTGCGGATGGATGATCATACTCGATGCCTATCGCGCCCGAGTTTTGCCCGTGTTTGCGTGGAGATGACTTTGGCAGAGAAATTACCAACTAGAGTTTGGATTGACAGAGCTAATAATAGGGGCTTTTGGCAGAAGATAGAATATCCATGCTTCAAATACTGTGATTTTTGCTCCTTGATAGGACATCAGGAGGATTTTTGTAGAAAAAAGTTGGGCCTAAAGGGCGATGGAAAAGCTTCTGACCTAGGTCAAGCAGCGCAGGCAGTCAACCAAAAAGTCAAAACCAATACTGTCAAGCAACAATTCATACCAGTTACCCAAAAAGAAAAATTACCCATCCAAGAGGTGGGTACGAGTGGTGTAAAAAATGACACGGGTGTGGAGATTAACGAGGAATTTGGGGATAAGATGCCAGTGGCCACCGCTCCGGCAACGGTGGTGTTGTCAAACAAATTCGAGTCACTTATCGAGAATATCGATGAAAATGAGGGTGCTCAAGAGGATAAGCCGCTAGTGTGTACGGCAATGGCTCTTGACAGTGCCGCGGTTGTACCAGAATCTACAGAGGATTGCCTCTTGGAGGCAGGGTATACAGTTTCGGAGATTGAGAATGTGATTGGTCCACAAGCACAGTTGTTGCTACAGGAGGATATTGTCGATTCAGGAGACATTAGCAATCACCTTGCTAAGCATATTCTTGTGGTAGCGCCGCGAGACACGGCAAGCGATAAAGTGATGCATGCCGATTCAGGGAGGCCGAGGGATGCAAACACCAAGACAGAGGCCATGGCCTCGCCCCAACCAGCGCCCCGCACCAAGGCCGAGGATGCGGCTTGCCTCAACCCGACTCCTGGCTCCATGGCAGCGCTCTGTATCACCCCAGAGAACAATGATGATCTTCAGGCTGTGATCGGGTTCAAGAGACGTTTTGACAAATACGGTATCAAAAATTCCCCGGATTATCAACGAATCAGCGACAACTTGAATAAGGCTATATCTCTCCTCAAAGAAAATGGGCAACTTCGACTGCCGAAAATCGATACACTCGAAATGACTAGCGAGGATAGTGATGAAGTCAACTCAGAAGCTGAGCTAGGTCCACAGGCAGCAAAAAGTGATTGGGATTTATGAGCTATGTCAGAAAAAAAGATGAGGCATTACACCAAAGTTATCAGCAGTTGTCCCCGAAAATCTAATAGAACTAGGAAAGAAAACTATAGGTACAAAGACTGAGTTCTTTGTCTAGGTTTGTTTTTGGTGAATCCTATCTTTTGTGAGATTTTGTTTCGGCCTTTTAGTTAACCCTATAGGGCCAGTCATGTAGCCTTCGGGCGTTTTGATTTTTAAATGAATAAAATGGGGCACCATCCCAATTTCAAAAAAAAAAAAAAAAAAAAAAAAAAAACTTAATTCCATAAACTATTGTTTCTTTTCACCATTTTAATTTCTAATTTCCTTTTACATATATATAGGCATGGCTGAAGCCAATAGGGAGTTTTTTAGGCTTGTTCTAGTTGTTTGTGTTTTGTTAGTCTTTCATTTTATTGGAATTTAACGTTGCCAATTTTAATTTGAAACATTAAGGTTTCATTAGTGTGTCTCATGATTTACCATTTGGTCGACCCTTGAATATAAGCCCATAAAAATCAACACGACCATCCAAGGAAAATGGCAACCTACATCCCATGATCACGGGCTTAAACTAAATAGACTGACTGGAGATAGTGACTGGACTTGAGTTGATTGAGCACTGGTTGTGTGCCCCAATTCTTGAGAGTCAGGGCTGCCAACCATTGTTTGGCCAGGGGTTGAGACTCTTTACACTTCTGCCCATTCTATAATTGATGTTTGTAGTTGTGTTTTAAAGAGAATGGGTAAAAATGTAAAATAGCCCAACCATGACAAAAAAATGGCTAATTGCCCTGACTGCCTAGACTCACTCGGCTGTGTGATAAACATGAGAAGAAAAACAAAGTACAGAACAAGTGGAGCTGTAGAGAAGGGTTTATGATACTTACATTTCTCTGTTAGGATCACCCCAGTTGTACCAGCCTTTGGGGATGATAATGTTGTCCATATATGTATAAGCAAAGACAACCCTAGAGAAGGTTCCCCAAGCCCTACCAAGATATAAAGCTCCCGAGCCCGTGACCCTACAGTGCACAAATGAGAACCCTGTGTCTTCAAGCATACTTGCTCTTCCTTGTGCTGTAAGGGCCCCATAGTTCTGTGCTATCGCATGTACATGACATCCCTGTCAACCACAAATCACATGAAAATTTATTAACCCTTTGTACCCTACCATGCCATATAATCCAATTTCAAAATGTGTCTTATAAGATAACAATGATCAATTGTTAAATCACTTAGTGAGTTATGCAAATTAGGTCCAATTTTTGTGACTGGGCAACAGTTCATTTTTTTTATTCATCAATTGTTTTATCTGTTGAAATGCTGCTTTTCAAAATGCAGTTAGAAAATTTGGCAATGTTCAGTATAAGTCATTTCATGAGGGTCTTTGGTTTGTTAAAAGTCGACGGCCTTTTTGTTGTGTTTTATTTTCAGTTCGGGTTTCTTCTTTCCCCCTCTTTTTGGGTTTGGTTCGGTCGAAGAAAATGAGGTGTGAAGAAAATAGAAAGCTACGCAGCATTTCTAATACTGTCTGCCCGGCAAACTGCGAACCACACCTTCAGAATTTGAAAGAATACGAAAAAAATCTGTGAACAACTCCCAAGTGAAAACAAAATTTGGCATTTGGTGATAGCTCAGGCCTACAAATGGCGGCCTTATCAATTCAAAACAAACAAGAAAAACAAAGCAACCTTGTAAGAGATGTCTGGGTCTGCTGAAAGAAACTTGCTCATCCATCTATTAAATGTTGTGTCCAGGGGCATGTTCTTCGATGTAGTGCTCTAAATGATCTGTATGGCTAGTTTAGAACCATCCATATTTACTCTTGTATCAGGGTAGTTGTGGCCCATAAAATTGTGGGTTCCGTCACTTCACATGCCATCCTTAAGACACTAATGTTGTTTATATAGAACCAGCAAAGCTTATCTTGTGCAACCAAAAATGATTGTCATAATTGGTTTTCGACTTCTTTGTTTAATCTAAAAGGGATTAGTAACCAGATTGATTGAACTATTAAATATTTCTGTGAAAAGGGCAGGAAGTGCAACTCAACTCAAAGAACCATATTTTTCTAAGTATGTTGAAGAAAGATAATGTAAAGTAAAATAAGAAGAGAATCTTGGTTACCTCAAAAAGTGAGAGGGCATTGCCAAAGATGAAATCCACAGACCCTTCAATATAGCAATCTTTATAATAATGCCTACCAAGATGGTCATATAGTGTATCCTGAGCACCCAAGAATTTACAACCTAAAAAGGCTGCTGTATCTCCTGATATTCTAAATGCCACTGCTTGCTTTCCAACTGCTCCTGGTGGTGGAAGTGGTGTTGTGTTCTACACCATATAAACAATTTTTAATTTCTATATGAAGATATTGATAGAAAGAAGAGAAAAATGGATTTTGTGAAAAAATGAATCAAGTCAATGTCATGATGAAGATGATGTGTTGATATACCTTGAAAGTAATGTTCTTGGCTATGAAATAAAGGGAGTTCACAGCAAATGTTGCTGAATTATAGGTCCCAATTGGCTGCCCTCTTGATCCTATCGTTTGAGCTGTATCTCCCCATTCAACTATTGTTTTATCAGCTCCTGCTCCTTGTACAGTTACAAATGATTTCAATGGTGAGATGTTCACCTTCTCCCTGAAGAAGAAAAAGATACAAAAAATTCATTGCTATTATTAAATTTTAAAAATAATAATACCCATTTCATTCTACTAATAATTATTAAAGAAAAAATAAAAAAAGTTATTAGGTTGGGTCAAACCCAATTCCTATGGTGTCCCATGAACTTTCATGTGAAGGTGAAGACAGTGTTTCAGACAAAAAGAAAATGCACTTTACTTGAATCCCAATGTTTTATAATAAGATTGAAAACAAACAACAAAACTGAATATAGACAAATAGAAAGTGCCCCATGATCAAAACTTTGAATAAAACCACTTGAGGAAGCTAAACCAATGAAGATAAAAACAGAGGAACTAAACATAATTTGAGTAAACTTGAAGACCCCATAGTGCAATTACTTACTTATAAACTCCTGCCTTAACTTTGATCACAACTCTTACAAGATTAATGAATGGAAGAGAATCAATGGCTGCTTGAATTGTAGTAAAATCACCATAAGCTGGGTTCTTATCCACAGTGAGAGTATAAGAAGGGAAGAGTTTATTGAATGCTGCAGAGAAGAGTGAGTGTCTGAGGCTCCCAACAAATCTAACCCATAGCATGAATTGCTGTTCTGTCAACTGGGTTCGAGTTGCATTCGTCGGAAATGGTAAACGCTTCCCATTCGACTTCCTGGGTCGAAATCCTTTTGTATGACATAGAATTTGGCTTGAATTGAGTAGAAGAAACATGAAGATAACACACAAAATGTATCTAAATTTTGCCATAATGGAAACTAACAATATTGTGAAAGATAGGAAGAAAATGATAGTGAAATATATAAAAGAGAATGTTGAGTGTAGTAGTTGAAGTGAAGGTTTTTATAAGTTTTGTTGGTTTGATAAAGAGAAAGAGAGACAGAGAAGAGATCACGGGTTGTTCTACACAGACAATAAAAGAGAGAAAGTGGGAGAGAGAAGGGTCACAGGCAAACAATGTAAGCCACATAACATCAGCTCTTGGTGAGCACTTTTGCCATTTAAAAATGTTGTTTTTGTTGCCACTTTTTTGCTATTTTGCTCTTGTTAGTGCCCGTGAGTTAGTCTCTCTGTGTTTGTGTGTGAAAGTGAGAATATATTCCTATAGTTTGGTTTTGGGTGCTTCATACTTCAAGAAGTTTGTTTAACTATCTGATTCCCATCTCTCCCTATTTTACACAGAGAATACTCTGTTTCAGATTCACAACTGATGAAAAGTTACACACAAAGGAAATGATTTGTGTATCTTGTCTTATCTTTCTCATTCACAATCACCTGTTTATATACAAACTAATTCAGAGAATATTGTGAGAATATTCACAATATAATTTGCTAATTTCCTTAAAACTATTATACAATATTGACTCTATAAGCAACTTTCCTAATACAAATATTCCCAATCAATCAGGATATTCGTAATATATTCTCAATACCCCCCTCAAGTTGGTGCATGGAGATCCTGTATGCCCAACTTGCGAAGTAGATACTCATATTGTCATTTGCCCAATGCTTTTGTGAAAATGTCAGCGAGTTGCTCATTGGATGAGACAAATGTGAGATTGATATGTTCCAGCAACAATGTCATCACGGACAAAGTGACAATCGACCTCAATATGTTTTGTCCGTTCATGAAACACAGGATTTTGAGATATATGGAGAGCCGCCTGACTATCACAATGAAGAGACATAGGACGTGTGTAAGGCATCCCGAGGCTAGCTAAAATAGCTTTAAGCCATTTCAACTCACATGTAGTCATAGCCATAGACCTATATTCCGCCTCTGCGGAGGAGCGGGATATTGTATGTTGCTTCTTTGTCTTCCAAGATACCGGCGAGTTCCCAAGGAACACCAACCAACCAGTGAGGGACCGCCGAGTCAAAGGGCATCCGGCTCAATCAGCGTCACACCACCCATGTAACTGAAAGTCACACTTACTACTCAAATGTATACCTTGACCTGGATTACCTTTTAAGTACCGAACCACCCGCAAAACAGCTTCCCATTGGTCCGCTCGAGGATGTTGCATAAATTGAGATAAAACATGAACACTATAAGATAATTCGGGTCGAGTGAAACACAAATAAATTAGCCGTCCCACCAAGCGACGGTAAGGCTCCGGGTCAGCGAGCTCTGGACTCTTGGACAAGGCGAGTCGATGATTCTGTTCCAATGGCACCGCCGCGGGCCTTGCCCCTAGCAATCCGGCCTCAGAGATGATATCTAGCGCGTATTTGCGTTGACAAAGCACAAACCCATCTGGTCCGCGTGCCACTTCATCCCCCAAGAAATACTTTAAAGGACCCAGATCTTTCATATGGAAACAAACACTAAGGTAACCCTTGAATTTCTGTATATCCCCCGGATTACGCCCAGAGATGATAAGGTCGTCGACATAGACAAGAACACTGAGCTGAACCGCACCTCTTTGTAGAGTAAACAAAGAATAATCTGAATAAGATTGCCGAAAACCATAATTCTTCAAAGCAGTTGATAGTTTAGCAAACCAGCATCGGGGTGCCTGCTTCAGCCCATATAATGATTTCCTAAGCTTGCACACCTTTCCAGAAGTCCCCACCTGAAAACCGGGTGGTAATTTTATGTATACCTCCTCCGTAAGATCACCATGTAGAAATGCATTATGAACATCCATCTGATGAACTTCCCAATTCTTGGCAGCCGCAGAACCCGTACTGTAACCATCTTAGCTACTGGAGCAAAAGTCTTTGTATAATCAACTCCTTCAATTTGATGATTCCCAAGAATAATCAGCCGAGCCTTCAATTGCTCAATGGTACCATCAAAGTTATACTTGATTTTGTATACCCACTTGCATCCGAGAGCTTTCTTTCTTGGTGGCAATTCTGTTATAACCCAGGTTTCATTAATTTCAAGGGCCTCAATTTCTCGTTGCATGACATCCCTCCGGCGGCTGTCTTTCACGGCCTCAGAATAGCACACAGGTTCCCGATTTGTTGTCAAAGCTGCAAAAAAATGTCTATGTCGCATAGAAAAATCAGGATATTCGTAATATATTCTCAATAACAACACAAGTGCAATCAACATTTTGGTTTTGGTGACTTGATTTTGATCAAAATATGAATAGTTCTATTCAAGCAATAAGAGTTCGGTAAAGGGGACCGCCATCGGTTGGTATTCAATGTAGTTGAATTTCCGAAAGCTTCCAATGTCGTGTAGTAGCAGATTTTGGTATAATAAAGTTTTTCTCGTGTATACATACAACCTAATTTGCAAACAGCTACGGACTGACCACCTGAATCTGTCGATAGTTAATCCACGATGACAAAGTGTCACAATGCACTGATAGTATTAAATATTTATCGTCTTTGTCCAAACAGGAACATGTGTGTTGATGGTTCAATTCTTTCTGGAATCTGGATTTAAGTTATGAGCTGGTCACCCTTTCCTAATGTAGCATCCCCTAAATTTAAAATTGCACCGCTAATCTATAATTGGAAATTTGGAATAGATGCATAAGCACCCATCTGCACCCCATCGTATTAGTTTCTGAGCATAAAAGTTAAATTGACAGAAATATTTAAGCCTATAAACTTGTAATCATCATACAAAAGGTGCATTGCTTACATGGAGATAATTACAGCAAAGTATCAGGCTAGTTTGCTGTTGAGGACTTTTGATGCTTGAGCTCTAGAGGCCCGCCAAACTTCATGTTGTACAGCACGCCCTGATTCCGGAGTATTCAAAGGTCTTTGCATTTTTAATGGCATCATCTATTATGGGAAATGATTTTGATCCATAGTCACTGTGCATGGATGGCGTAAACCAGTGAAAATGAATCCTTTTGTTAAACCATTTTGAATAACTAAATAAAATGAGAACTACAAAAGGCTCTCAGTTCTTGATCAGAAAACGAGTGATTAAAGTAAAACAGTTAAGGACTCATAATTGGACTAAGCACCGAAACAGAGTGTTTTGAAAATTAATGTGATAGATTAACAGTGCGGAAGCAATAAACAAATAACAAACAGTAGAAACTTGACTTCCAAAGTTTCTTCACTCTGAAAATTAAATAACTCTCTCAACTTCAAAACCACCTACAAACTTGATTTTTACCCTATTTAAGCAAATAAAATCCTAAACCTAATTGGATTTTTACTCCTAGTTGGTCCTTAGTAATGACCAGCCCAATTATTAATAATAACTAATACTAAAAAATACTAATCCTAATACTAATATACCTTCATTCCCCCTATTTCGAAAAAGCTAGTCCTCGAGCTTAGCCATTATCAGCCAAGCCATCAGTGACCACAGAGATGTGTTCATGTGCGTCACACCCGTAGTGTCATCCTGAGCTAGAGAAGCATCAACAACCAAAAGATCTCCATCATCTCTATCTGCAATAAGGGAAATTACCTTATCTTTTAGGCAATCTCGACAAAGATTACCAACTTGCCCACATCTAAAATATTTGAGATTAGGATTGTAAATAACAAGTACGTGCAACTAGTTTAGCAAGGGTGGTAGGGACTAGAGTTGTCTGAGATATAACTGAAGGAGTCAAATAATATTGAGAACGTGCTTTGACCTTCTTAGCATACTGCTTTGCTTCTGCCATGGTAGTAATCGAAATTATATTCAAAGTCTCCTGTATAGGCTGAGAAAGTCCATACAAATACCTATCAACCTTTTGTTGTTCAAATTCATTCATTTTTAGTCTACTGCACAAAAGACGAAAGTCCTCCGTGTATTAAAAAACTGTAAACTTGCCCTATGTGATATTACATTCTACGCCAAATCATTGTATTTTTAGTCTACTGCACAAATACATTCTACGCCAAATCCAGAATAATTTATGGCGCTCAGGATGAATGTGATATTACCAAATCACACACATGCAAAATAATAATAATAATAATAATAAGTTTGGCATTTCTAGGATCACGACCCTTTGAGGTGTTTTATTCCTAGATAAAGCAGAAATTCAACAGAGTCTAAGAGATCATGAAAGAACAATAATTGCAGCGCTCAGTGATGCTGGAAGTCCAACAGAGTCTAATGCTAGAATCTTTAGCTCTCCTTAGGGGCCTAGAGCTATGCATTCAGCTCCAATTAAAGAAAGTAGAGGCAGTGATTGATAATAAGCAATTAGATCATATAACTTTGAACCTCTTGAGCAATGCCACAACAATGGAAAAGGTATCACTATATCCCGCATAAGGTCACCTCTCATACAAGTGCATCCAAATCCATCAATCTCCTAGTTAGAAGGCTAACCAGTACCAAAGTAACTCCCACACTTAGAAGTAAGCTTTTGAAAAATCATCTTCTTCCACACCAGATGAGTGGGTATGAAGCGTAGCCACTCTTAGAAGAACATTTCCTAAAGATGTATGCATACAAAGACCAAAAAAAAATATCTCCATCGCCTATCTATCCACTCGTCCTCTTTTAAACTAACTTGATTGAAGAGTTCCAAAAGTAGCCCACCCTTTTTTTTTTTTTTCATCCATAGGAAACCTCCTAAAGTCGAGGTTCCATTCTTGTGAACAATCCCGCATCATTGGACTACACGGTTCAAGTAGGATAGATAGGCGATGGAACTCTTATCTACCTTTCCAAGAGTTTTATCCCCTTTCTCAAGAAGTAGGATACGGGCCGACATAGGAAATGCTTCGCCAAGAGCTTGCGCCATAAGGTGTTTATAGCATGTTTAACCGTTGAGAAAGATCTTCTTCGTGAAGATCCGAGTTTGTCTAATTACAAGTAATTCTTTCCTTACATCCTTTGAATTAAAAGTTATTTTCAAAATGCAAATTACCACACTGAATCTGGCAAAACTGTTTACCCACCTTCATTTCCTAAGGAAACAACTATGGTATACTTAAGAATAGGGGTGGGAATTCCACGATTCCGATCTCATCCCGATTTTTTTGGATTCTTTTGGGATTGATCAAACTCATCCCGATTTTGTCTCGTCCCATTCCGATCTAGAGTGAGATGAGATCGGGATGAAGATTATCAATCCCGTCTATCACGTCCCTTCCCAAACTTATTTATTTAATATTTATTATTATTAATTTTAATCAAACAACTCTTCTAAAGGAAAGTTTAAGATGTGTTTAAATTAAATCAAAACATCTACTATTTGAAAACTTGTTTGATTTGGTGCTCTTTGCTTAAATAAAACTTAAGTTTGGATTTTTTTAGGTTAAATAAAACCCGTGAAAATTTATACTTTTTCAAAATTTAGATTGGTTATAGGACAATTATTTTTTAAGACATTAAAGCCAAATGGTTTGTTTTAGTTTTGCACTATGAGTTATATGTACAACTATTGGTTAGTATATCACACAAATGATGCTTAACATATTTTAATAATAATAATAATAATAATAATAATAATAATAATAATAATAATAAGTGAAAGTTCAGTGGACCATAAATTTTACATGACATTTAGTATTGTTACAATGATTGTTACATGTACATAAATTTGGCATTATTGGTGTGTAAGCAATGTGTGATAAAATTCTTTTGTATTCTTCATTAGAAGACTATTAAGTACTCGTTCATCTCGTCCTGTCACGAACCCGTTTGGGATAGGACCCGGTTGGGATGAGGTCTATCTCATCCCGATCCTAAACAAACGGGATGAGATAGGGATGAGGTCCGTCCCGTCCTGTGCCCACCCCTACTTAAGAATGAGCATTATCTTGTAATTTTAAAAAAAGGAAAAAAAAGATTGCCTCCAATAGGGCTGATGTTCCACTAGTAGGATCTACTTCCCCAAATGTCCAAGCATGACGATGATTACGTAGAATGACATACCTGTTAACAATTGCCACATAATTGACTATCTTCTTCACTGAAAAGTTTAAACAGTGAACAATATGCTAGTTTTTGCTTAAAATTGGGGAATTTTGGACCGACCCATGTTTTTAATTTCTTTACCCTACCTCCCTTGTAAATAAATAAAAAGACCTATATAACAATTATCAACCAATGGTGGCAGCTCTCCCCCTTCCCATTGATTGGCTTAGTGGCATGTTCCCGACACCCTCGATTCCTCTCTTCTTCATGTTTATGTGGGACGCGGCTAAAGCCCACCCAACCTTCAAAGATGAATTACTTTCCCAATTCATGGCTATGACAGAATCTATTTGGGACATCACAATAAGGTATTTTTAACCCACAACTGTTTCTCAAGACTTTCCATCGTAACTATGACACGTGGCATAAACAATGGTTTTTTTTTTTTTTTACCAAAGATCCTTCTTAGCAGCACCCCACCTACCTCTCCCTTCTTGGTCCACACCAGTAATACCAAATCACTTGACCAAGTTCTTGAAGAAGCCCAGACTGATTCATTCAGGCAACACCACTCCACACCTGTTCCAACTATTGGTTCCTCAGATCCTTTTTCAAAAGCAGCGGTGAATAAATTAACAATGATCCAATTCCAAATCCATATTGCTAAAACTTATAGGCTCAACCTTGTTTCTGAGCACCAACAACCTTGTTCTTCTGTCCTAGACCAATCACTACAAGAAATTAGCATTTTAGCGGCTGTTATGTAACGACGGTTTGAAAAAACCGTCGCTAAATACTTTATTTAAGGACGGTTGTTCAACTGCCGCAAAATAATATTGTTTGGCGACGGTTATTAGTTACTTGCGACGGTTTATACCGTTGTTATAAATAAAACATCATTTTTGCTTAAAGCATCTCGTTGGGTGCAAATAGCATTACAGTTGGAGTTTCTTTTTCCTTTTTATGCTCTGAACAGACAGAAGAAAGAAACAAAGATTGTATAGAACAAAAGAGCAGAAAGAGAACTGAAGAGAAGAATAAAGAAGAGGAGAAGAGTCGATCTTGGCTGGTTGTTTCGACTTGGGGTTTCTTGTTGTTGCTGTTAGCTTGTTGTTGTTGCTGTCCGATCGACGCAGAGAGCCAGGGACTGAGAGAAGGAGGATCGACACAGAGAGAAAGACGAGTATATGATCGATCGATCCACTGCTGCTACCTGTGAAATCAAATCAGAGGTATGTTCTTCTTCGCAAACCCTTCGATTTCTTCTTCTTCACCATCCCCATTTGAATCATGGTGCCTGAACCTGATGATATCGATATCATCAACGAGAAGAAGCCTTGCCCACTCGATGATGACGATATTGATCTCCTCAAAACCTATGTATGTGCTAGTCTTCTCTTTTTGTTTTTTTGTTTGAGGGATTATTGTTCATCACTAATTTCTAGGGTTTCTGATTCACGTCGAGTTTGGTTTCTTTCAGGGGCTGTGACTAATTTCTAGGGTTTCTGATTCACTAATTTCTAGGGTTTCTGATTCACTAATTTCTAGTGTATGATCGATCAATATTGAGTATGGTTTGTTTTTCAGGGGCTGTGACCATTCTCTAATAGAATAAAGAAAGTGGAGAAGGAAGTCAAGGAGAAATATGGCTAAGAAAGTCAAGGAGTGAGATTTGAAGCAATTCATTTGCCAATTGGTAGTGTAAGTGCTTAATTTAAGAGGTTTAAGTGTTTTTTTCTAAAAAGTTTTTCTTTTCAGAATCAAAACTGTTTGAGATGAACTATTGTTTTTCCTCACAAAATTGATTCTGATATATTTATGGCATTAGTTTAGTAAGAATTCAACAGAACGAAACCTGGATCCATGTTAATGTGTTTTTCATTTTCTGCAGAGGATTTCTGTTTGGTTGAAGTATGTTCCAGGAATCAGTTTCAGAACAGATAATGTGCCTTTCAAGGTCACTGTCTCCTCCAATTTCTAATTTTTTTTCTATTTTCCTTCTCAAGTAATTATGCCAAGCTACACACAAAAATAGAAATGAAAAAAGCAATAGAGCAATTTCTATTTTATTTACGTGCACTTGATTTATGCATTTTTATTTTCTCAGAGTATATATTTGGTGTTTTGGATGGCAATGCAAGGGTTCACAGATGAAGGGGAAGAGGTTTCAAGCAGCCTTAAGCAATTGGATGTGAAAGAGAAAGAAAGTGATACCATTCAATTTTCTGACGTTGAAACCATGAAAGAGAAGTTCTCAAAGTTGTTGTTGGGTGAAGATGCCACAGGAGAATGCAAAGGTGTAGCAACTGCATTAGCATTGTCCAATGCCATAACTAATCTTGCTGGTATGAATGTTATTTCAAGTGGCCTTTACATTTCATTTGTTTGCTGCGTTGATTTGTTACGAGACAATTACTTAAGCCTTCTTAGTGAAGTTCAATGAGATTGATACAATAAGGATAGAAACTATAGGTTTAGTTATATAGACAGGGAATTTCAGAACACAATCCAACTTATCTATCCACTCCAATTTACTCACATGAAACTTCTACACAAGGCAGGTGACAGATGAAGACACAAGCGTGAATAACTCTTAGACCTATGATTAATTACACTTTGTTTCGTCCTTATTTGTTCAGTCATACTCCCAACTATGTTCGTTTACGTTTCTGCTAATTCTATTGATCCTTCCAAGACGAACAATATGACGACTTTGATAATTGTCATCATTGGGAATGAGATACTTTGGTCTTGGTTTATGACCGGAATATTGTATTTATTTGCTTGGTAATGAAATGTGATTGGTTTTGTAGCTTCGGTCTTCGGTCTTGTGCATTGTTTATTTGATTAGTTATGTAGTTGTCAAGATAGGTTTGCATTCATTTATTTTCGTAACTTATCATGTTACTTGTTATTAATTGTTTGGGTGGTTGAAGAACATCTTTATAATTACAAAAGCTTTGAGCTATTATATGTTCATATAATATACAGGTCTTGTGTTAAATGTGTATGTGATTAATAATAGGTACATGCTTCCTCTTTCTTTTATCAAAAGATTTCTGCATCTTTATTCATAGCATTTTCTGCTAAACAAGGTTTCATTTGTTTCAGTAGTAATCTAGCAACACGAGTTTAACATAAATGGAAATTCTAACATATGAATTCACTAGTTCCGTCACCTTAATCATCCTCAGTTCATCATGTGTGTTCAAGCCTTGCCTTTGCAGGGTCTTCAAGTCATTTGTACCATTTTATCAAGAAATATACTCTTATTGAACAGTTTTTCCTCTTTTTTTTTTTTTAGTTTGTATCCAGTTGCCAACTAAGTTTTTGAAATGGAAGACTTTGGGAGGCAGAGCTCGTCCAAGTATGAGTGCTTGCTTTTTGGTATGTCTGGTTCTCTCAAGTTGCTATTATTGCATTTCTTTTTCTGAAATTAGTTCTGACCTCAGAAGCCCTGTTTTGATGAAGTCTTGTACTTAAATTGTATATTATGTTATTAAAATGTTATGCAGGTTATTGAATGTATTTTCGTTTTGCATGTTTCAAATTTTTTAAGATGATTTGTTGAGAAAATAGTTTGTTGTCATGTAAGCAATTTATAGGGTCTAACTTGTAACATGGGTCTCTTTCTTCTGTCTCTTTATAGGAAGTGTTCAAGTTTGGAAGTTGCATCAGAATACTTTAGATCTGGTGCAGATAAAATCTCTATAGGAAGTGATGCAGTTTATGCTGCAGAAGAATATTTAAGAACCGGAGTATGCTGATCGCATTTATTAAAAGTTATTTCACTTGCAGTATGTAAACTATTGCTGTGGTATTCATTTATTCTTGTTGTTTCACTAAAATCATTTTTAAGGTAAAGACTGGGAAGAGCAGCTTGGAACAAATTTCACGAGTTTATGGGAATCAGGTAATTCCAAATTTCAGTTATTTCCATTTTCTTGTCCCCCCACCCCCCTTCTATTTTGTATATCATTTGTTTTTATTAAGCTTGGCACATTTGTTAAAAGTGTATTTTCTCGAGGACGCCTCCTATTTTGCTCACTGAAGGGATTGGTTAGGAGTCATGGATGGAGTTTTTGTTACTTTCACTATTTTTAGGCGACACATTTAATGAAAATACATTTTTAGTTTATTTAAAACAACAAAAACTGATGCCATATAGACTTGGCATCTTAGGACTGAGGTTTGTTAAATACACGACAGTGGAAAGGCATAGATTGAGAAAGTTAGAACTAGGAAATTGGGGCTTCACATTCTCAACTCATTTGTGAGATGATAATACCTTTTAAGTTTTAATATGCCATCAGTTATGTTTTTTCCCTAAGTCATAAATTACGACGTATTGCATACTGTACTCACAACCTTCATCGTAGGCAGTGGTTGTAAGTATTGATCCCCGAAGAGTACACCTGAAGAATCCTGATGATGCGGAATTTAAGGCTGTAAAACTTGAACATCCAGGTGTGGTGTTTTGGACCTTTTCTTCTGATCTTTTTGTTTTGTTTTGTGTTTCTCTTTTCTCCTTGAGAGCTGCATCCTATATTCCTGTCCATTCTGATGTTGCTTTGTACGTTTTTCAGGTCCAGATGGTGAAGAGTATACCTGGTATCAATGCACAGTAAGCCTCAACATCTCGTACCCATGTCTGACACAGACACATCTTATCATTGTTATAGAGCTTCCTGATATCTCCTCTTTGCTTATATTGTACTTACCTTATCTAGTCTAATGTTCAAGATAACAAATGTTTGTCTATGTTTATTCTTCAATGCTAGGTCAATGGTGGGCGAGAAGGTCGACAAATTGGAGCATATGAACTTGCAAAAGCTGTTGAGGAGCTAGGAGCTGGGGAGATCTTACTGAACTGCATTGATTGTGACGGTATTATCATTTCAACATTCCTTGATGAAAAACAATTTCTAGTCCCACTTTTATTTTCATTGTTTGCCAAGTGAAAATCAAACTCACCCACTATTTTTTTACCGTTGAGTTTTGAAACTCAAAGAAGTCTATGATTCACTATGGTTTTCTTTATTTTCATGAGGTTATTAAATGTTGGAATTCTGTAGTTCATATGCTTAATTCATTGTTAAATGCGTATTTTTCCTTTTATTTGTTGGTCTACATATTCCAGTGAGTTATTTGGTTGGACTATTCAGTTTTTATTTCTGCGCAGGACAAGGAAAGGGGTTCGACATAGACCTTATCAAGTTGGTTTCAGATGCTGTGAACATCCCTGTAATAGCTTATAGCTAGTAGTGGTGCTGGTTCTGTTGAACACTTCTCAAAGATTTTCAAGAAAACAAATGCTTCTCTGCTGCACTTGCTGCCGGCATTTTCCATAGAAAGGAGGTATTTCTTAAAAGATGAAGACAAATCCCATTCCCATTCTCATTCCCATTTGCAAGGCAAGAACATCATCTTACAAATTTCTCGTATGTGTATGTAGCTCATTCTTGAACTCCACATATTTGAACAAATGCTTCTACTCTTCAGACATTTCTTTCTTGCCCCATCCCCATCCCCAATTATTAATTATTTTTATTATCTTGTGTTTTCTTCTATGTTTTTGTGGATGTGGTCTGCTTTGCTTTTCTTATAGAGATTGAGAGGATGAAAGAAATATCTTCAAAATTGTTGCTTGGAGAAGAGTCTGGCAGTGGCAAAGATGTTTCCACTGCATTGGCCATCTCTAGATGGTTAAGGACACTTTGTTCTTAACAATGCCGCGTACTTCCTATCCATTGAAGGGTCTGGTCTATTCGTAGAGTTGAAGGCGAAGGCACGGTCTGAGAAAGAAGACAATGCCCCTGAGACAACCATTGTACAACGCCCCTTAGACAACCATTGTACAACTTCAGTTTTGGTTGTTAGATGTAAGCATTGACAATTTGTAACAATTTTAATTTATATTTTTCTTTTGGACCATGTATAATATTGATTTTGAAATGAAATTAAAATTCCCCTTAATGTTTGATGATGGTATCATATGAGTTTAGTTTAGTGTTGTTTATATTTGATTTTTGATTTGAGTCTAAAAGTTGTAGCATATGTTGGATAGATTATCTGCACCCAATGAAAAGAAAACACTACAGGTTGAAAAATGTGATTTTTATATGGTAAAAAAATTTGAATTATCAAAGGGAATTTAGCGGCGGTTGCAAATCGTCGCTAAAAGTCAAAAAGTTGGATTGTTCATCGAATTTTGTCGACGGTTTATAACCGTCGTTATATTGTATTTAGCGACGGTTATAAACGTCGCTACATTAAACCGTCGCTATATAGTATTTAGCGACGGTTATGCCAGCGGTTGCTTAAAACCGTCGCTGAATGACCTAGTGACGCCTTTATTAGCGGCGGTTGGCCAAGCGTCGCTGTATTATTTAGCGACGGTCAGAACCGTCGCTAAATACCTTTGGCCACCGTCGCTAAATTACTGTTTTCTTGTAGTGAATATGTTGTTTTGATTACTTGTGACGCTAGTTTTTATGTTAACTCTAGAAAGGGAGCTGTGAGAGTTTTTTTTGTAGTGGACTTGAGAGGACACATTTTGGCTCAGGTAGCGTTTCCAACTGCAGGGAAGGTGCTCAATAGTACTATGGCAGAATGTCACACAGCTAATCCAAGCTCAACATTGACAGACAGGCTTAATTTTGGGAGACTCTGGCATCCTTTACTCCATCTTGCATGAAAATTCTTCTGTGACCAATGGAACTATGGAGTGGGTGTGAAAACCCCTGATTTGTAATATTAAGAGAAAGTTAGCTATTAACAAATTAGACAGTTGGTTTCCAAAAAAAAATAAAAAAAATTAGATAGCTCAACTTTGCTCACATAACCGGACAACAATACATTACAAGTAATTTTTAATGTTTTTGCCTACATGCTTTAACAAAAAAAAAATGTTCTAAGAACAAACAACATTACCATTAGGGAGTGTAGTTATTCATGAAAATCGTAAAAATACAATGTTAAAATAACAATGCATTACTGAAAACATATTAAGATTTGAAAAAAAAGAAAAGAAGAGAAAATTACCTATCAGGCTCTTCCACTCTTTCAATCACAACAATTACATTCTCAATTATGTTTATAATTTGATTCGCCTGCATGAAGTGAAACAATGGATCATATTAAATCCTAAACCCAATCATCTTCAATCAACCCAAAACCTTTCCATCAACACATAATGGTGTTATGACTCTTATGAGTTGCTGACCAGGGCCCACCTTATACAAACAAAGGCGACCCCACACGCCTTTACCAATCTTCATCTGCCACCTGTCCACCCACTGCCCTCAGTCAAAGTCACCTCCCCATCAGCCCCAGCCCCAGCCCCAGGCAATGAAGGTATCAATGGAACATCACAACTCTCCTCAACTTGTTCATCACTCAAATCTCTTACAATCAAACGGTGCTGGGCCATCCAGGTATTGTAGGGTCCCATGTCCCACAATACACCGACCTGACCCCACCTGGGTGGCATCATGAAAGGCCTTCCCTTCCTCATTCCCTCCACCGTCACACTTCACGTCCGTGTACCCAATCGCGCCCACGACACCTGCCACGTAAGCGTCCTGTATGATGTTTGTTGGCGAGACGCGATGCAGTATTTTCTGGTTAGAAAAATTATAGTTAGGATATTTCCTTTTGTTGGAGATTTGGAGATTTTCTATCTTTATACTTAGTCTTTATTTTGGGTTAATTTCCTTGATTGTAGCTTTTATAGTTTTATATGTAACCTTGAGAGATCAATGAAAAACAAGAATTTTGGATGCCAAAAATCATCATGGTATCAGAGCAATCGAAATTCCTCTAGAAAAATTTAAAAAATAATTTCTGTGAATCGCCATGGCCAGAGGAGGTAACAATGGCAAGAGCAAGAATGATGCAATCACGCCGTATACGTTAACCTCGACAGATCGTGCAGGCCTTCCCGGCCTTACCGAAGATCAATGGACAACGCTTGTGATGATGTCGAATGCCCAAAAGATTACTCCCACAGAAAAGCTGATTGTTAAGACCTCTGAACAAAAGTGGATTCTTGACTCCAGAGCTTCGCATCATATGACTGGATGTATTCATCTTCTTGTTGATGTTTGCGTAGTGGCTCCATGTCCCGTGGGACTACCGAATGGAGATGAAACAATGGCAACGAAAGAAGGAACAATGGTTATTGGAGATAAATTGAAATTGTCACATGTTCTATTTGTTCCACATTTGAATTGCAATTTGTTGTCTGTTGGTAAATTACTTTGTGAACAAACTTTATAATCACTCTTATTAATAAGTTGTGTATGATACATGACCGTACCTCGAGGACCCTGATTGGTGTGGGTGAACAATGTGACGAGATCTATGTTTTGCGGGGTGTGACACCGGCGCGCGTGCACAAAGTGAAATGCAAGAATGATGTTGAGCTGTGGCATCGTCGTATGGGACATCCGTCTTATCGTATTGTAGGAACTCTACCACATTTTAATTCAGGTATTGTTGATTCAAAAAAGCTTTTGAAATTTGTCTGCGTGCAAAACAAACTAGAGATGTCTTTGAACAAAGTAGTCATAATGCAAATGAATCTTTTTCCCTGATTCATTGTGATTTATGGGGGCCTTATCGTGTCCCGTCCTCGTGTGGAGCAGTTTATTTCTTAATCATCGTGGATGATTTTACCTGAGCAGTGTGGATTTATTTGCTCATTGAGAAATCTGAAGTGCATAATATTTTGAAAATTTTTGTTCTATGATTAGTAGACAGTTTGGTAAAGAAGTGAAAATACTGAGGAGTGATAATGGGACTGAATTTACTTCACTAAATTCTTTATTTGTTGAAAAAGGAATTGAATTTCAGACATCTTGTGTTGGGACTCCTCAACAAAATGGTAGAGTAGAAAGAAAACATCGTCAATCTTGAATGTGGCTCGTGCCTTGCGTTTTCAGGCTAGTCTTCCCATTCAATTTTGGGGAGAATGTGTGTTGGCCGCTGGGTATTTGATTAACAGGACACCTTCTTTTGTTTTGGGTGGGAAAACCCCTTATGAAGTTCTGTTTAATACTGCTCCATCTTATGACAACATTCGTACATTTGGGTGTTTGTGCTTTGCTCGAGTTCGAAAAATTGATAAATTTGCATCAAGAAGTCGTAAATGTGCTTTTGTGGGTTATCCGTATGGAAAGAAGAGATGGAAATTGTATGATTTGGAGACAAATGAGTTCTTTGTTTCTCGTGATGTTGTTTTTAGTGACGGGGAATTTCCATTTCAAAAAACCCCTACTGATCCTATTATTGCCACAAGCAATGAGTTCCTAGTTGAGGATGCCGTTGGTGATGAAAATTCCACGGATCCAACGCCGTTACAGTTGGGTATAGATGATGAGTCGTAGGAGCCTAGCGACAGGAGGAGTGTTGGTATTGTTGAATCCGTGTCCATTGCTCCTAGTGCTACAGAAGGCCGTACACAATTTACACAGCGTCCTCCGAGTCGTTTACTGGACTATGTGTGTCACGCCGCTCCCTGCCTCGATCCCGTCACACCAAATCATACTTCTCCGTTGTCCTCAGGTACTTCCTATCCCATAGCTAATTATGTAAGTTGTTATAACTTTTTTTGCACCACATCGTCGTTTTTTGGCATCTATTACAGCCGAGACTGAGCCTACACATTTTTCTGAGGCTGTCAAACATGACACATGGCACACTGCTATGCAAGAAGAAATAAAGGCCCTCAAAGATAATGGGACGTGGACTGTGGAGAATTTTCCTTCTGGGAAGAAACCCATTGGTTACAAATGGGTTTACAAAACGAAGTACAATTCCAATGGCTCAATTGAGCGTCATAAGGAACGCCTGGTGGTGCTTGGGAACAATCAGAAAGCATGGATTGATTACAATGAAACGTTTGCTCCTGTTGCTAAAATGGCTACAGTGAGAGTTCTGTTAGCAGTGGTCGTCGAAAAGAATTGGGCTTTACATCAAATGGATGTTCGTAATGCATTTTTACAAGAGGACCTTGACGAAGAAGTTTATATGCGGCCACCCCCTGGTTTTTCTGGCTCATCTCCTGAGAAAGTGTGGCGTCTACGAAAATCTCTTTATGGTTTGTGGCAGGCACCCCGAAATTGGTTTGCTAAACTCTCATCTGCATTAAGAACTTATGGATTTCTGCAGTCATATTCTGATTATTCTCTGTTTACGTTTAAACAACATGGTGCTTTTCTGGTTGTTCTTGTGTATGTTGATGATTTGATTATAGCAGGAGATGATTCGGGAATGTTGGCTCGATTTAAGAAATATCTCAATGCTTGTTTTCACATGAAAGATCTTGGTAAATTGAAGTACTTTTTGGGGATTGAAGTCGCACATGGTGCCGAAGGGATATTTTTATCTCAACGCAAATATGCGTTGGACATAATCGCAGAAACAGGAAAGTTGGGGGCCAAACTAACCACTGTTCCTCTGGAACATAATCATGGACTTGCTTTAGATAACAACCCTTTCATGGACAACCCGGAGCAGTATCGCCGTCTTGTTGGACAATTGATTTACCTGACAATTACACGTCCTGAGTTGTGTTATTCGGTTCATACATTGGCGCAATTCATGCAATCACCGCGAACCCGTCATTGGGAAGCAACTTTATGAGTGGTCCGCTATATCAAAGGATATCCTAGGCAGGAAATTCTCTTACACGCTAACATCGATGTTCAACTACATGGCTATTGTGACTCTGATTGGGCTAGTTGCCTAGTCACTCACCGGTCCATTATCGGGTATTTTGTGCTTCTAGGGTCTTCACCAATCTCGTGGAAAATGAAGAAACAACACACCGTTTCTCGGTCTTCTGCTGTGGTTGAGTATCGGTCTCTGGCAACGCTCACGTGTGAGCTTAAATGGTTGAAGGGTCTATAATCCTCGTTGGGAGTCATTCATACATGGCCTATGCCTGTATATTGTGGTAGTCAAGCTACCATGCATATCGCAGCTAATCCGGTGTTTCATGAACGTACCAAGCACATAGAAGTGGATTGTCATCTCGTTCGGGATGCTATCCAAGATGGTCTCCTTTTTACTCACTATGTCCGAACTGGTGATCAATTGGTTGATATATTCACCAAAGCTATCGGAAAGAAACAATTTGCGTCTTTTCTCGACAAGTTGGACATTCGAAATCTTCATGCACCAACTTGAGGGGGAGTGTTGGTGAGATGAAGTGCGGTATTTTCGGGCTAGGAAAATTGTAGTTATGATCTTTCCTTTTGTTGGAGATTTTGTCTCCTTATACTTAGTCTTTATTTTTGGTTAATTTCATTGATTGTAGTTTTATATAGCTTTATATATAACCGTGCGAGATCAATGAAAAACAATAATTTTGGATGCCAAAAATCATAAATGTCGCTTGGGTAGATCTTCCCATACACAACCTAACCACGTAAGCCAACACAACCTAACCTGCCACGTGGACTCCTAGTTATGACAGTCGTTGATAGTCATCGACTCGTCCCGTAGTTCGCATAGCATATGCATGAAGGAGGAGAGCACTTGATCGGCCATGTGAGCATATGGGTCGTTTGGGTAAATTCGGTGGAGAGGGAAGTTGACATGTGGGTCCGGGGGGACACGTGTGAGCGAGAGATGTGGCAAGTGAGGGGAGAGAGTATGAGACTATGAGGCGAAGGTGGAGAGTACGTAGGAGGCGACTTCGACGTTGGCTTGGGGTGCCTTCCATTTGGGGTCTGCTAGTAAGAGTGTAGAGGTGGTGTTGGAGGAGGAGGTGTAGAGGCGGTGTTAGGTGGATTTGGGTGGTGGTGTAAAGGAGGGTGGTGATAGAGATATGGTATAGAAGGTGAAAGTGATGGTGGTGGGTTTGGGTGAGAGGAGGGTTGATCGAAGAAGAGTGGACACGGTTGTTGCTTGGGACAGGGATTGGGAGGAGTAGGGTGGTGGTGATTACTCCTAGTGAATGGTGGTAGTGATTTAGTGAGAAATAACGCTTTTACTTTTTGTCGAGGAAACGGGTGAGGGAGGGGGGGTGCAGCCCTCCATCTCCCTTGAGATGCCTCGCCTATTTCCTCTCTAATAAAAAGGGTCGAGAAATAAATGCAATTTGGATTCCGGGTTTAGCGTCCGAAGAATGTGAGTAAGGTGGTGTTTGTTTTTTAAAAATAGTTAGAAGTTTGGTTGAAATAGCTTTTGAATGAATTGTTTTTTAATTAGAAGTTGTAAAATTAAATGGTGTTTTTTTTAATAGTTGATTTGAAATTTTTTAGATTTTTGCTTGCCATCACAACTTTCACAATTCACTATATACCACCAACGTTAATCCCTTTTTCACTTATTTTCTCTAATCCAAATATATTTGAGATCACTTTCCACCACTCTCATAAACCACATTATATTACTATTCATTCCTCATACAATCTAAAATAAAGAGGAAGAGAAATAGGAGGAAGATGAGGATGGGAGGTCAAGAGGGTGGTGGCTATGGTGGCGTTATTGCTCGCATGGTAAAGAAAATGTGGAGGAAAGAGGGAATGGTTGATAAAGGAAAAAGGTAGCAGCAATCATTACGAATTTATTATGAAGCTATTATTGGAATGAATTTTCATTAAGCATTTAATTGCTAAGTGATCAACACCCATATTGTGCTTATTTTAATCATAACTTCAACTTCTAATCGAAACTAAAAACAAACATTTTTTCTTAAAGTGTCTCTTTTTATTAAGACCTAGTAAGTGAAACCCAGACTCATGTCAGTCGCTCGCTACTGCTAATTACAATATCAATAAGGTTTTGTTTTGTTTATGATGATACACAAAAATGGTCACATCCTTGAGCCATACACGTGTCATGATGACCTCGAGGAATTACGGGCCCCAGTGTCAGTTTAACATTGATCAAGTCCAAGTGGTACCAAGCCCGCCTAATTCAGTCTGCCAGATGGACCCGAACTCTTACAGCATAATAGGCCCATACGTCTCACAACTATCCTCAATACCCATAAGTCCTACTAAAGCAAGTATCTCGAGGATAAGTTTCAGACAGGCAATTACAACAGCTCTCTGCTACCTGAGTACATTCCACGCAGGGAAACTTCCTTATTCGGATTGCTCTTGGATTGTGAACTATCTCCCGCGTATCTAGGAGCACAAGACTAACATGGACCCTCATACAACACGACTCATAATTAGATAAGGATCTCCACGAAGATCTTCTTCCTAAACTATGCCTTTGATGGTCTGGTAGAACTAGAACTCCTACACTATAAATAAGACATGAGGTTGGTAAGCTAATGTATGCTACAAATTTCCTGTTTACAACATTACACTTTCTCAGATCCCTGTCTGACTTTAGCATCGGAGTGTCATTGGTCACCACAACAGTGGTCCATGGCTTACGTGCCTTACTTGTGCAAATCAGCGGGACTAGGCCAAATGAGAGAGCGGAAAACGACTGCATTAGTTTGTCACCGTTCGTGGGGACGAAAAAGTTCCTAACTTTATACTAGCATCGTCTCCCTTCAAAACCCAGAGAGATGGTGACCATTGGATCACACAACAACGAAGAACAAGGGGACACGCCAAACACTCAGGCGGACACTGTACCACCGCTTTCAGCAATTTCGGTAATGCACGGACAGCCGACTCACGCCCCTACACTGACGACAACAAACTACGGACCTTAGAATAGAGACGCTGTTATCTCAAAAACAACAGATCGTCAAAGTGGTGGAGGCTCTCGCGCGACAAAATCCACCGCTCGCTAATGGAGACCAAGAGCAACATAGGCATCCGTCTCCGGATGATGGCAGAGAGCAAACACAGGAAAGCCAAGCCCTCACTAGTTCTTACTGGACTAGATGAGGTTGCGCGGCTAATGCTAAGCCCGTTGCTAGAGCAGAAAGGCTCGGCCCTTAGAACCTCTTTCGCAAAAGAGCACACGACCCGGACGTGCTGTACCATTTCTCTGTCCCACCATTTGTGAATCGAATCATGAATGAGGCCCTTTCGAGGAAGTTCACTTTCCCGAAGCTTGACTTTTACTATGGAACCACCGACCTATTCGATCACCTGCGCCATTATCAGTACGTAATGGATCTCAAAGAAGGATTTGAGTTAGTGATGTGCATAATTTTTCTTACCAGCCTGAAGAAGTCATCACTAATGTTGGTTCATAGCCTTCCGCTGAGGTTGACTGACTCCTTCAAGACGCTGACAAAGGAGTTCCTGACACGTTTCGTTGGGAGCCAACGTTTTCGGAAAGGCCCACACTACATACTCTCTCTAAAGCAGAAGTCCAATGAGACACTCAGAGAGTATGTCACACGCTTCAACAACGAGTTGACTCTCATCGACGGATGCAGCGACGACATAGCCGTGACAACCTTCACTGCGGGCCTCAATGAGGAAAAACTCTACGAAGACTTCACATTAGAGCACCCTTTGAACATGACAAATCTCCTCAAAAGTGCGCAAAAACACATTACCTTGGAAGAGTTGGGGATCGTGAAGAGGGAAACCGAAGGCGAGAAGAAGCCCTCCGCTCTTAAGAACAAGAAGGAGGGAAAAAGACGAGAGGATGAAGAAATGAGTAAGAAAAAACGCAGTGATAACAGGTCACACCCTTGTTGGTCTAGGCCAGAGAAAGCTTCCAACTACGTTGGATCCAGAGTTGTGCCACCCCTCAATTCTAGCCCATCGGACGTACTAAACTCCATGAAAAACTGAGGAGATCTGAAGTGGCACCCAAAGCAACGCGGAAATCCCTACAAGCCTAACAACGGCAAGTACTGCGTGTACCAAAAAAGGGTAACCACGATACCAACGACTGCAACTATTTGAGGTATGAAGTTGAGTAATGGATACGCAGGGGCAAACTAAAAGAATTCCTGAACTCTACGAAGCGACCGGAATCAACGAGGCATGGGGGGGGAGTCAGTTAAAAAAATAGAGAATGAGACTACAGGGATAATCTATGTCCTTCATGGAGTCAAACCGAGTGAATACCAGTCGTACATGTCCCACGAACTCTATTGGAGATGTGAACACAACCCGCGGACGAGGACAAACGCATCTACCACTTGAGGGTTCAGAGCTCCATTCCCACCTTGACCTTTACAAAAAAAGACCTCGAAGGAGTCTGATCGTCGCACAACAATGCCCTAGTCATCTCGGTCTCCATTGCAAGGTGGGAGGTAAATAGAGCTCTAGTGGACACAGGAAGCTCGCTCAACATCCTGTTCTACAACGCGTTCCGTAGTATGGACCTCAAGGAGGAAAATATGACGACCTCATTACCTGCTGATTGGATTCAGCGGGGAGAAATGCTTCCCCATTAGAAAGATAAGGTTAGCAATAGTGACAGGAGGGCCGCAACTAAGAAAGGTCTTGTTTCTGGACTTCATGGTAGTAGACGCGCCACAACCTACAAACTTATATTGGGAAGACCATGGCTCCACCAGAGCTAATCACTTCGAATGGACAATACGTGAAGACCAACCTACGACACGAGGCTGTCATTACGCCGCACTGAAACAAATATAGTACTCTTAGATCCAACTAACTCTTATGGAGTAGCCTGAACCAGTGCTAGGTCGAATGACAACGGAAGCACCACAGTTAAGCCTTGCAGAAGCAATCTGCTCTTCAGCCAAGCATAATGAAGAGGCCGAGGCAAACGGGAAAACAGCCTCCGACATTTCGTCGGTGCGGAGATTAACCCCTTTACAAGGTTTAATTTTCAGTAACCTCTGTAATGCTAGCAAATATTGACAGTCTGCTGAGAACAATAACAATCCACAGGAGCCATCCGAATTCACATCAGGGCCATGATCAATCTCTCTCAATCAACAGTTAGGATTTTTCAATTGTTTATTTCTCTTTCCATAGTCAATGTAGAGTTTTAGTTCTTAAAGGCTTATGTGATTTACAATCATTTAAGAATAAAGAAAGAATTACAAAAACAAGCTTTATTAATTACTGGAAAGATGTAACAACAAACACTTTGGGGCGGATACAAAAGACTATAGACTACAAGCATCTGAATTCAGTGCAACATGAAGTAAAGACTCGCTTAAACGATCTAACTAAGTAAAGGTATCTGAAGGAGTCCATGCAAGCTATTTGCAAATGACAACAAAGATATTCGATGGACTTCATTCAACCCCTTCCCAAGATCAAGAACAAAGTGTCAGAGAGGATTGAAAGGATTGAGCGGTCGATTGCTTCATCAAATGACCCCAAGAAAGCGCCCTTACAACAACATCATAAACCTTACAACAAATGACTGACTTCCTCAAAAGGAATCCTACCTCCTTGATGACTTCCTCAAACGGTTTTCGGCCTCTTGAAGAAGATAGAAGAAGACAGATGAGGATGGCCACAACCGACAAAGCAAGCAAGGTCTCACAATGCTGTCAAGCGATGACACTTTTCACATGCGCGATACCCGGGGTGACTAAGAGATACCACACCAAAAGCATCACGCATCCACTAACACTTCGATCAACCATAAGTTAGCAGTGGAAACCGCATACACATAGACACAAGTGGCACAAAGTAAAACCAAGGCATCTCCCTTGATAGTAAACTTGTACTACTTCTCCGCAATGTGAAAAGAAATTCTAAGATCTCAGCAAATCAACTAAGTGCCCACCTAGAATAGGTGACCATGCATAATGACAATTATGATCATGCCTGATTGGTGCAAATGTCAAGACATTCGAAGACTCCATTGCTAGAAATCTTCCTTCAGCTTTTGGAAAATCAAAAACATTTTCTTCAAACAAGAACATTACAAGGAATACTCTCTGCGAAAGATATTGCCTACAACAATGGAAAAACACCATTATATAGACATGATGGTTCACTAAAAGAGCACCCTAGCATTAACTGTCAAGCATTGAATACCGTATGGGAAAATTATGAGACGACAGTTCCCAAGGAAACTGCACAGACCATGTTTGTTCAATTAATGGCGTTGCACACAACCCCATCAATTGAGAGGGAGTAACCGATACTCAACCATCCTGCAGCTTACGTCGTACACGTGTTACCATGTGATCTATGCCGCACACATAGCACAACCGTACAGGAAACCCTAGCTCTTCATTCGCCGGCCCATAGGTTCAGCTTACTCAGCCAACCATTCAAAAAATATAATGCTACATGCTTGGCACGAGCACAAATCCGAATCAGGTTTTGATGCAGTCATTTTCGGCTCCCTGCTTTGACCTAGTCCCGCTGACCGAAACAAGTAACGCACGTGAGCCATGGACCACCGTTGTGGTGGCCGATGGCACTCTGATGCTAAAGTCAGACGGGGATCTGAGGAAGGTGTAATGGTGTAAATAGGTAATTTATAGCATACCTTAGCTTACGAATATTATGTCTTATTTATAGTGTAGCAGTCCTGGTTCTACCAAGCTATCGTAAGCGTAGTAGGAAGGATATCTTCGTGGAGATCATTTTCTAATTATGAGTCGTGTTGTAGAAGGAAAGTTCCCTGTTATCCCTGTGCTTCTAGATACGCGGGAGATAGTTCTCAATCTAAGAGCAATCCGTAGAAGGGAGTTTCCTTGTGTGGAATGTACTTTGGTATTTGCTTCCTAGTTGGAAGCAAAATGTCGTTGTAGTTGCCCGTCCGAAGCTGATCCTCAAGATACTTGCCTTAGTAGGAGTTACGGGTATTGAGGATAGCAGTGAGACGGGTGGGCTAGCATGTTGTAAGAGTTTGGGTTCGTCTAGCGAACTGGATTAGGCGGGCTTAGAACCACTTGGGCCAGATTAGTGTTGGGCTTACGTTGGGGTCCGTAATTCCTCGAGATCATTGTGACATGTGTATGGCTCAGAGATGTGACCATTTTTGTATCATCAACTACTCCCCCCAAGTTAGTGGGTCGTCACATCGATTCACTAAGTCATCTCTTGAAAAGATTCGCCGCTCATGATGATGTCCGAGTCTGAATCGTTGTTTCAGCCGCTAGCTGCATTAATTGAACGTGCGTCGGTTTAGTAAAAAACGGCAGTAACCTAATCCCTATTTAGGTCATCCGTAGTGTAGAGTCTGACTCTTCTATTTTCCTTGTTTTTGAAGCCACCGCTCTGTTCGTCTTATTCATGGCTCAACAAAATCTTCTTGATGTCGTAATCTTGGCCAAGGGCCTAAAGTTTTTTGAAGATATATTGTTTTCTGAGCCTGGCATTGCTGAATTTCGTACGAAGTTTGGGGTCCCTGAAGACCTACCGCTGTATGTTCTGAAGGGTGACTAGACGTCAATGTCGGCGCCAGCGGGGTTCATTTGTTTGCATCGTGGGATGCTTCAAACTGGAATATGTTTTCTCGCTCTGGACGTGATTTGGGAATTCTTGGATCTTTTGGGGATTCCTTTGGCCCAATTGGGGCCTAATGGATATAGGATAATCCTTCTCATCCTGATCACGGCAAATGAGGCTGGCGTCAGCGTGACTCCGCGTGTAATCCAATTGTTGACTTCCCTCTGGCTAAAGGGTAACATTGTCTGTAAGATGACATCACCGACCTGTTTCGTGAATCTGCCCGATGATTTCAAGTTCTGGTAGAAGTACTGTTCTTAGCCCTTGTAGATTCAAACTATTTCCAGTGCAAGGGTCGTCCGCTCGAATGAGAGTTCAAACAACTTCGTAATCAAAATTTATTTACTTCGGTATGCTTGATTGCAGACTAGCTAATCGTTGTTCGCATTTATTTGTAGGAAGGTTTCCCATTACTCCTCTTACTTTAGAGGAGCAAAATACTATGGAGACGTTCTGCGGTTTGTCAATGAAGAATGTGGTGGACGTCATAAGCGTTCCCAATTTCATCTGCAGTGGGCTGTGGGACAATTGGCACATGGCCCCCACTATTTAACGAGCGTTGCGAGTTAAGTTGGAAGATGGGGTCCCTACTAAGAAGAGGAGGGTTGTTAGGGCCAGAGCGCCCGTTTTGTCTGATGTGGAGGAGTCGTCTGAAACGCTTGACTCATTTGTGAGTTCGAAGAGGTCCCATGTCAAGATTGGGTTGCCTTCAGCACGACTCCCTCCAGTGGGAGAAGTGCGCAAATCTGATCGCCCTATCAAGGCGAAAACTGATGTGTCTGGTTGGGAGAAGGATTACCTGCGGTTTGCAGGGGTTGAAAACAAGTCGAATCTTAGTAATACGCAGGCCGAAGCTTTGAATGAACGGCTAGTGCAGGTTGCAATGGCGGCTTCTACCGGTGCTGATTCGCATGGGATTGTTTAAGTAGAAGAATTTTGTGAAGATCCGCCTGAGGTTGTAGAATCTTATCGTCCCATTGGTGTGCTGTCTAAAAGTGGTCGTGGCACAGGCAAAGTTCCTTGTAGTCCACGTTCACCATCTCGTTCTAGGCTACAACTAGAAGTGTTGGAAGGTCATTTGGATAACTTGCTTATTCCTCTTCCTCCAGACCCTATCGAGTCGTCTTGCACTAAAGGGTCGGTTGTTCGTGATAATGGAAAGGCCGTGGAGGAGAGCCTAGGAACAGTGGCAACTACGAAGGCCGGTACCGATGTGATTCTTGATCCAGGAAAGCATCCCAACCCGGATAAGCCTGTTTGCACCAAACTTGGTGAGGATGAGTTCTCGGGTCTCGCACCAAGAGGTTGATGCAGAGTATGCTTCGAGGAAGCATATAAGCAAGCATCATAGCCGGCTGATGGATTGCACTCCGAAGCCTGAGGAGGATATGCTGGAAGGGTGTATGGATAAGGGTTTAAAGTACCTTATGCTGAGTATGTCTCAATTGAGCCAGGTGGTCGTTGCTTTGGATAGAAGTCGAAGTGGCTCGTGAGAGGGTAAACACCATGGAGTGTGTCTTCTCGCACATACATGCATTGTACTATGATGCGCTCTATGAAATTGAACGGCTGAAGAAACATGCTGAAGAAAAGAGGCTAGATCAGTCAACCATGGCCGATGAGACTTAGAGGGCTCGTCTGGAGGCCCTTGAGCGTGATCTGGCAGAGGCGGTTTCTGAGAGAAACAAACTCAAGTCGGAGTTGAGCTGAATCTGCCGAGACGTAGAGGTTGCACAAAAAAGCTGCGACTAAGGCGTGTTCTGAACTGCGATCTCTTACTGAAGAGAATGCTTTGAATGAGGCTGACTAGGCTGCTCAGAAGCAGCAACTGGAATCCGATGTGGAGTTTAATACTTGAGAGGCGAGGAAGGTGAAAGACCAGCTCGAACTGAAGTGGCATGAGCTCGGTGCCGTGAAGAACAGTCTTGCCATGAAACAGTCTTAGGTCGACGCGTTGACTGGCAAGTTGGAGCCGTTGGAGCGTGACCTTGCTGATTCGAAAGTGCGGGGAGGAAGATCTTCTATAGAAACAAGATAGATGTGAGTTCCGTTGGGTTGTACATGGTAGTTTGGAGCTACTGGCGTTGATGAAGGAGGAGCATCTTGAATGGGATCTTGGCCATTACAAGAAGATGTCATATGTAGACTTGGTTGTTGCCTTTGCATCATCAGACGAGGAGGACAGTTCGGGCCCTGATGCCTAGGTCGTGGTGTGTGTGGACGCAACTTTTGTTCATTCCTCCAATAGGCTTAGCTCTTTCGTTTCTGTACCTTCTCTTGATAAGGAGTAAACTTTGTATACTTGTTCCCTTTCCGTTATGACCGTTAATGAAAACAGTTTTATACGTTTTGTGTTTGTTGTCTCTATTGCATGTTTTTTGTTTCGTCTTGTCGTCTTGTTTTGACATAGGCTGGTTGAATCAATAGGACGCCTAGTGGTCTATCTGCAGTAGAGAACTTGACCGCTTTACATTGCAAATGACTTGGGATTATTGTTACGTAGTCATGTCCAATAGTGGGCACGTTGCAAATAGTTTAGCTGGGGGTTAGGTTGCACGAGTTGTGTCTTGTCCCCAAGGTAAGCTGCTTGAGGCTTGTCTTGCTTGTTTGATTGGTCGGCTGTAGCTGCTGCTATGGGCGAGTTGTGATGGCCGAACGTATGTGTCAAAGCGTTGTTGAGTCAGACATCGTAAGCTCGGGTTGACATTCTATGTAGCATTTACCCGGACACTGATCGAATGATCTATGTATCGACGCGAGTGGCCTTTGCTGATATTAGAATGAGCAGTCTGTTTGAGCGTGAAGTCGCTAATTCAGTTAGATTAGTCTTTGCGGCCGCTATTTTGAAGGAGAGCGGTGGTTGCGTGGCTAGTTGCTTGGAACTCTCACCTTCCGAACCATCTATTTTCGAATAATATGGACTATAGGTTTGGGGAGTAAAGATTTGGTGACTACGCTGAAGAGCATTAGTCTCGTGGTGAGTCATCGACATCAGTTAAGGACTGACTAGTCTCCCACTTTTTGAACCATCTACGCCCGCCCGGTGGGGGCTACAAATCTGTGGCAAGTTGTCGGAATCAGTTCGGGACTGATTAGGCTCCCACCATCAAAATCATTTACACCTGTGCGCATCAAGCTATAAATTTGAGAGTTTTCAGCGGCCACGTTGAAAAATAGTGGTCTCGTGGCGAACCGTCCGAATCAGTTTGCAGTCTGACTAGGTATGCTCTCAACTTCTAGATTATCTACACCCACGCAGTGGGGGCTACAAGTCCAGGGTTGGTGATTTGGCGACTACGCTAAAAATGAGTGGTCCCATGGCGAGCTGTTGATAAGAGCATAATTAGGCTATTTTTAATACCATATTTCTATATATATTTTTGGCTATTACTTGTTAATTATGATACTAATTGCTATTTTCGTGTTTGTGTAGGTTTCTAATTACAAGATTCCAAAATAGAAGCTAAGAAGTGCAAATTGGTTTAAATTATGAAGACCTATTGCAAAGGAAACTACACAAGGAAAGAAACCTAAAGAACATGATCATAAAAGGACAATACCTGACTTTGGAGAGAGGATCCAGCAATAGCCTCCTCTTCCACCCATCCAGCACTAACCTTCTCTTCCACCCATGCAACAATAGCCTCCTCTTCCACCCATCCAACAACAGCAACCACGATCCATCCTTGCAATAACCAACCTAGTCACAGACCATCACCATCATCCCCTTCTCCTTCATCACCATTCACAAACTGTTTACCCATTCATGCATCCTCACATACCCCCATCGACATCACAGCCATAGAGTCATCACCATCGTCTCCATTGTCCTCCACAACCATCACCGCCAGTCGCCTACAATCGCCATTTTTTCTGTTCGTCACCATCAGATCCTTTAGTCTCCATCTTTGTTTATTCCATCACCACCGTCGTAGTCGTTTGTTCACTTCCTTCCCTCTTCGTCCCTTCTCGTTCTCAACCAAAGCCCTCGCCTACATTCCCCTCGCAGCCTCTTCACAGTAGAAGCAAAGATCGAGAATGACGAAGAAGGAGCACATCGAAGAGATTTTCATCTCTTTATTCATTATATTCGCACCACCAGTTCCACTTAATACCACCACACACAGGCGACAACGTTTCATCTCTTAACTTTTTTTTCTTATTTCGCTTGATTATTGATTATGGATTACTATTTGAAAACAATTAATGTCTAGCTAAACTCCTCTTAGTTAGGGGTGGATTCGAAGCCCCGAACATGTGTTTTATGAATTAATTGAATTTAATCTTCCTTGCTATTAGTGATTGTGTTTTGCTTAACTGCTTTATAGACAACTTTTCATTGGTATGTTTGTTAAGGTGGTCAACTTAGTAAGCATATTAGGATCTGGAGCTAGAGTATAGGAGAATTTCACCTAATTGTTATAATCTTGTACTCACAAGTAGTAAATACCAAGGAACGTTGGTAAGGTTAAGTAAAAACCTAGGTAAGAACAAGATGTTAATCATACTTGTAATTGCCTAGTCAATGTTCATATTTTCCACAAAACTTAATGATCTTAGATTGTTATCTAACTTGTGATTCCTGATTTGATAACATGATAAAAATAGTTTGAAAGCGACGCTTAGTTTAATTCAACAAACTTGGGAACATAATAAGATTAATGCAGTGCTGATCATGGTTAATCTCGAACATTGTCTCTCACGAATTAGCAAATGATTATTGAAGATTGATTTATGATCATATGTTTGGTGTGTGGATATAAACCCTTAGCTATTTTCTCATTTTTGTCATCTCTTTAGTTTAATTATATTTATAGTAATTTTCGTAGTTATTTTCATAGTTTAATTTAGAAAATCCAATCCCCCATTATTTACTTAATTAGGTTGTTAGTTGTTTTTTAGTTATTCTTAGTGTTAATTACCAAGCCCTCTAATCCCCGATCCAGAACGATCCCTACTTATTCTATACTACAATTACAAAACAAGGTATTAAGTTGTGTGCTACTAAAATAACGCATCAATTTTTGGCGCCGTTGTCGGGGATTAGTAAAATTGTTAATTACTTAATTAGTTTTTATTTATTTATTTATTTTTCTTCTTTCTTTATCTCAGGTACCAGTTCATGCGCAATAGGAGATCCAGCAAAAACTTATTAGAATACGATTCAAAGTCTGAAAAACATTTAGAAGACGAATGAGAGAAACAAAAGAGCCACAAACGTCTAGCTCTGAATCTACATCTGAAGAGTCGTTTGACATGGGAGAAAATAGATCTATTAAAGAACTTTCAGCATCCACCTTAGACAATATCGCACCCATGTGCATTCAATATCCAATAGCCGCGTAGGATAAGACAGTCATTCGTGTTGAAATCTAGCCTATTTCATCATATTCCAAAGTATCATGGTCTTTCTATGGAGGATCCAAATAAACATTTAAAGGAATTTGAAGTTGTATGTAACAGTATGATGCCAATGAATGTGGATGAGAGCATTTTGAAACTGAGAGCATTTCCATTTTCTCTGACTGATAGGGCTAAGGATTGGCTCTATGAACTACCTTCCGGAACAGTATATTCCTGGGATAGTATGAAGAAAGTGTTTCCAGATAAATTCTTCCTAACTTAAAAAAATATCTTGTTGAGGAAGAAAATCAGTGGTATACAGCAAGGTCCAAGAAAATCATAGCCAGTTTACTATGAAAGCTTCAAAACTTTCATAACATCATGTCCGCAGCATTTGATGAAGGAGGAACTCATGATTCAATACTTTTACGAGGGATTGCTTCCTCTTGAGCGACAGATGTTAGATGCAGCAGCAGGAGGAGCTCTGGGTGATAAAACTCCGGCAGCAACAAAGGCTTTGATTGTAAACTGAGCCTTAAATGCCCAACAATATAAAGGAATTGGAGAACCACCACGCCAAGTCAATGAAGCAAGTACTAATTATAGTTTGGAAGCTCAAATGGCTAATCTTGCCTCACTTGTGACTCAGGCCCTAGGGAAGCCGAATGTGCTAGGAGTTGCACAAGTTTGTGGCGTGTGTACTAAACCAGGACATCCATCTGATCAATGTCCTCAATTGATTGAGAATGGCAGTTGGGAGAATGTCAATGCAGTAGATTTTCAGGGGCAAAATCACTATAGGAATAATCCTTATTCAAACACTTACAATGAAGGTTGGAGAAATCATCCCAGCTTTGGATTGATAAATTCATAACAACCTCAACAACAAGCTTCAAATCGACTCTGGTTTCGTTCAAATGCAATCAGAATCACCTCAGCACAATTTAGGTATGCCCCTTAATTATTATGAGATATTGAAATCGTTAACTATTTCTCAGCAAAACCAATCAAAAGATATAACATATTTGAAACTACAAATGGGACAGATAGCTGAGTTTATTGGACAAATTCGCGTGCAAGGAAAACTTCCTAGTTCTACCATTCCAAATCCGAAAGGTGGGTTTGAAACTGCAAAAGCAATTACATTGAGGAGTGGTAGGCAAATTGAGAATGAGCCAATAGTCCCTAAACAGAGTCGAAATAGGGAAGCTGAGTTACAAAAGGATGATCCAGCCATCATTGAAACACGAGAGCTCCAAGGTAAGAAGGTGAGCATTCCAAATTCAATTTATGCTAATCTTGCTTTACCTTTTATGTTTTTTCCGAGTAGGTTTGCCAAATCTAGGAAAGATGAACAGGACATGGGCGGATCTACCCTTTAGCTAAGGGGGTCAGTTGCCCCCTTATCTTTATGAAAAATTCCACTAAATTACTCTAATTTTTTTATATTGCCCCCTTTTAAAAGTTTAGATTACCCTCTTTTGTATACAGTCTTAGCTCCGGACTCCAATAAAAATTATATTATGGGTTATTTTTAAAGTTTAGGTCTCCCATTTCTAACAAATCTCTATTACCAATATGTTCGTGTTTCAGAGTTCGATATAGCCAGCCGCTATGAAGTTGAGCGAATTGGGAGTGAGATGAGAGGCGGACTTGAGAGATTACAGAGTGAGAGAGGGTTTGTGATGGAGAGAAAATATAAGAGAATGAGAATGATAAGAGGAGAGAGTGAGAGGGTTGGTGAGGATGGGTTTGCTAGGAGTTAAAAAAAAAAAATATTCATTTGGTTTGAAAAACCACGTTCAGGAATAAGTTGGTATTTTCAAACTTTTTTTGCCCTCCTTTGTCAGCAATCCTGACTCTGCCCCTGGAACAGGATAAGAAAATTTTGGAAACCTTCCGAAAAGTATAAGTCAATATTCCGCTTCTTGATGCTATTAAGCAAATGCCTAAGTATGCAAATTTTTTGAAGGAGCTTTGCACAACAAAGAGACGACTTCAAGACGCGGATGTAGTTAAGGTAAGTGAGAATGTCTCCGCAGTTCTTCAAAGAAAAATGCCACCGAAGTGTAAGGATCCGGGAAGTTTCACTATCCCTTGTGTTATCAGTAATACTAAAATTGAAAATGCAATGTTCGGCTTAGGTTCTTCAATTAATGTTATGTCGTATTCTGTTTATTGTTCTATGAATCTTGAGGAGATAAAATGATGGTGTAATTATTCAATTGGCTAACCGTTCTAATGCATATCCTCAAGGTTTGTTGGAAGATGTGTTGGTGCAGGTTAATCATTTGATCTTCCCAGCAGATTTTTATGTGCTTGAAATGGAAGATTCGACATTGTCAGCACCTTTGCCTATTATTTTAGGGTGCCTCTTCATGAAAACTGCAAAAACAAATATTGATGTGCATGCAGGGAAACTGGCCATAGAATTTGATGGTGATGTGATTGGCTTCAACATCTTTGAAGCCATGAGGTATCCTGTTGATAATCATTCTTATTTTTCTATTGACGTGGTGAATATTTTGTGCCAGGAATTTCTTGACGTCATGAACGAGGATGAACTTGAAATCACCATTACTATTGCTGCCGGATATGAGAGAAATGGAGTTCTTTGTGACAATAAGAAGATCCCGATCGATAACATGAGGGTGGATATCATTGAGACTGTGGCATCCTTGGAGTCAATGCCACGAATTGTTAGTGAGTTACCTCCCCCAATTATTATTCCCTCATCTACTAATAAACTTTTACCTTCTGTGATTCAAGCACCTATACTTGAGCATAAACCGTTACCAGATCACTTGAAGTATGTGTATTTGGGAGATGATGAGACATTGCATGTCATCATATGATCATCACTCACAATTTTAGAGCAAGAAAAGCTTATTCGAGTTTTGAAGGAATACAAGACTGCAATTGGGTGGACATTGGCAGACATTAAGGACATTAGCCCTACTACTTGTATGCACCGTATACTTCTTGAGAAAGATGCAAAACCCACTAGAGAAGTTTAGCGCTTCCTAAACTCCCCATGATGGAAGTTGTGAAGAAAGAAATCATTAAACTCCTTGATTGTGGTGTGATCTACCCTATTTCAGATAGCACATGGGCTTCACCAGTGCAAGTAGTGTCAAAGAAGTGTGGCATAAAAGCGGTAAATAACGAGGAAAATGAGTTGGTGGCAGGTTTGTATTGTATTCACTATAGAAAGTTGAATGCAACTACCAGGAAATATCATTTTTCTCTTCCCTTTATTGATCAATTGCTTGAAAGGTTGGCCGGTCATGTTTTTTATTGTTTTCTTGATGGTTATTCAGGATATAATCAAATTTTCATCGCTCCAGAGGATCAAGAAAAGACAACCTTCACATGTCTATTCGACACTTTCACATATAGAAGAATGCCATTCGGTTTGTGTAATGCCTCAGCTACCTTCCAGAGATGCATAGTAAGTGTATTTTCAGACTTTATTGAAAAAATCATTGAGGTTTTTATGGATTATTTTAGTATTTTTGGTAATTCTTTTGAGCATTGTCTGGATAATCTTGAATTGATTATGAAGCGATGCATTGAGGTTAACCTTGTATTAAATTGAAAAAAATGTCACTTTATGGTTAATCAAGGTATTGTTTTAGGTCATGTGATTTCAGCTAGGGGTATTGAGGTTCTTTCTTTTCTTGGACATGCAGGATTCTATCGGCAATTTATCAAAAAATATTCTAAGATTTCTGGACCACTATGTCGACTCCTACAAAAAGATGTGCCATTTGAGTTCAATAATGACTATCAAACAACGTTTGACAAGCTTAAGGAGTTGTTGACATCAACACCTATCATTGCGCCACCGGATTGGAGTCTTCCATTTGAGCTTATGTGTAATGCATCAGATTATGCCTTAGGAGCAATTCTAGGCCAACGGAGAGACAAACATCTTCACGTCATCTACTATGCCTCCCGAACTTTGAATGACGCTCAATTGAATTATTCCACAACTGAAAAAGAACTTTTAGCTGTTGTATCTGCTTTAGAGAAATTTCAATCTTATTTAATTGGAACTAAATTTATAATTTTCTCTGATCATGCAGCTTTAAAATACTTGCTTACGAAAAAAGAGGCGAAATCGAGACTTATATGGTGGATACTTCTTCTTGAAGAGTTTGATGTGGAGATCAGGGATAAAAAAAGAGCGAAAACGTGGTAGCTGACCACATGAGCCGTTTTGTGCGCAATGAGGAATCCCTGCCAATTCTTGAGACTTTTCCCGATGAGCAACTACTTTTGGTCGAGGTAAGTGAACCATGGTATGCTGATATTGTGAATTTCCTTGTATCCAAACAGATTCCGAACACCTTTACTCGAGTTCAGAAGGATAAGCTCAAGAAAGTTGCGAAACAGTTTGTATGGGATGATCCCTATCTGTGGAAGCATTGTATCGATCAATTGATTAGAAGGTGCATGCTCGATTATGAATTTAATTCGATATTGACATATTGTCATTCCTATGCTTGTGGGGGACACTTTGGAACTCAAAGAACAACTCGTAAGGTTTTAGAATGTGGATTTTAGTGGCCCACTTCATTTAAGGATGCCAAATTATTTTGCATGATTTGTGACCGATGTCAAAGAACATGTAACTTAGGCCCTAGAGATCAAATGCCACAACATCCTATATATAGTGTGGAAATTTTCGATGTATGAGGTATTGATTTCATGGGTCCATTTCCTTTTTCTAATGGTTTCATTTATATATTGCTTGATGTGGATTATGTTTCAAAGTGGGTGGAAGCAAAAGCCACCCGTACCGATGATTCCAAAGTTGTTGCAGAGTTTATTCGTTCTAAAATTTTTGTTAAGGTTTGGAATGTCGCGAGTGATTATAAATGATGGAGGTTCCCACTTTTGCAACCGTACAATTGAAGCCTTAAGAAATAAAATGTTACACATAAGGTTTCGACACCTTATCATCCCATAACAAGTAGACAAGCCGAAGTTTCAAATCGTGAAATCAAGGGAATACTTAGAAGACAGTAAGCTCACCTGCAAAGACTGGAGCATGCGACTTGATGATGCTTTATGGGCATATCAAACAACATATAAGACACCTATAGGGATGTCTCCCTTTTGGATTGTATATGGGAAACCGTGTCATTTACCGGTTGAGCTAGAACATAGGGCACATTGGGCAATTAAGACTTTCAATATGAACATTGATGATGTTGGCCTTCATAGAAAATTACAGCTGAACGAGCTTGATGAGATTCGGAATGACGCATATGAGAGTGCTAGGATTTATAAGGACAAAAGTAAAGCTTTTCATGATCGCATGATCCGTGGAAAGACTTTTGTTATGGGCCAGAAAGTCTTACTTTTCAGTCACGCCTTAAACTTTTTCCCGGTAAGTTACATTCTAGATGGGTTGGTTCTTTTATTGTTACTAATGTTTTCCCCATGGTGCTATACAGGTGAAAAGTGTCGCAACTGGAAATGAGTTCAAGGTGAATGGGCATCGACTTAAGCCCTATTATGAGTCATTTGTGAAGCATGACGTGGAGGACGTAGCACTTCATGTTCCCACTTATTCTGAGGATTAATTGGAGAAACCGTCAGGCTGCACGATGTTAAAACAAGCACTTCTTGGGAGGCAACCCAATCAGATTTGCTTTCTTTATCCCTTTATTTTCTCTTCGTTATTTTTGTTTTTGTTTGTTAGTAGTTTGTTTCCTGCTTTTAAATCTTTCATTGCATGTGCTATAATCTATCAACATTGAGGACAATGTTAGGTTTAAGTGTGGGGGAAACAAACGATGTTTTAAAAAAAAGTTGGTTTTTGTTTTCTTTGTTGGTATTAATGTCATTAAAAAAATTTATAGTTGTTTTGAGTCTTAGGATACTTTCCGAAACAATGATGAGATATGGTTTTTAATTGCATGACTTTAAGATCTAATATTATTATTTGGTTAATGCTTATTCATGGTCATCATATGCAAATTCACATGTAATCAACTTAGTAATTGGTACTCATAGCATGCTTAATTGAATTTAACTCATTATCGCCCATATGTGAGTTTTGAGCCTATTGTTCATTTGATTTTGAGAGTTTTTAGTTAGGTTATCTTTTATTTCTTTTGTCAATAATAATTCGTTGCATGATCTCAATTTTGTTTGCTTTCGTTGCTACTTGGATTGCTTTCATAATTAAGAATAAAACACTAGAACTTGTATTAATTTCGTTCAAAGCATCATATTGAATTGCATGACATGCTTGACATGATAAAAGCACCTAGTTCCCACCATTGCCATATAAGCCCGATCCATGATATATTTCCTTTAGGTTAACCCCGTTGAGCCTGTTATTAAGCATTTTGTTTCATTACCCTCATTTTCTATCCCTAATCTAATCAAAAGAGTGGAACATAATTTGATTTGTAGAGACTTTATTGTGGTTCAAGGTATGTTGAAAAGCAAGTGTGGGGGAAAACCCTTGTGGTAGACAGTTCAAGAAGAAAGAGTTGCATAAAAAAATGGTACAAAATTACAGAAGGGATACAAGTCCTTGTCCATATTCATTCAGTATTTCAGTACCATACATATAGTTCAGTTATTTTCATTCAGTAGATACAAAATAATGGCTGACACTCTTCATTTTTAGTATGCCACCTCTTCATTTTCCTACTTATATCTTGAACCATATGATTCATTGCTAATGTCTCTAATCTTATTTCATGCTTTCACCATTTTTTTAAGCCCTTTGAAAATTCCCTATCTGTTCTTTCTCTTCCCTTGACCCATTGGCCTCATTACAATCTGAATTAAGACCTTTTGATTGAGTGTGTCTTGCAATGTACGATGTGGAGATTCAGATTAGGTATAAGCATATGGTGTCACTAGTTCTTGCATTCAAGTAGTAGCATTCCTTCCATGAGATCATATATCTGGAAAAAAAAAGGGTCAGAAATGCCTTTCTTTCTTGTTATTTCATATGTGAGCTATTTGCTTTCCTTTTACACCAATCTTCTCACATATAACTATAATAGGAAGAGTGATTTTACCAAATAATCAGTGAAAAAGAAAAGAGTACACCCAGTGAGTTTTTGGGTTAATTCTTCTTGGCACGCACTTGAGTTTCACAATCATTTGGATTAATTTAATTGTGAATTTTATATCATTGCTATGAATGTGTATTAATTTTCGAATGATTTGGATTTAATCTTGTGTTTACAAAGAATGTTAACATGTCATGATCCGTTGAAAATCTCTTAGACAAATGTTGGAAAGTATAAATTGAGTCATTTGAGTCTTTTTATTTTTGTTCCTTGGATTTGGTCGAGGACTAGCAAAAAATAAGTGTGGGGGAATTTGATAGGAGCATAATTAGGCTATTTTTAATACTATATTTCTATATATATTTTTGGCTATTACTTGTTAATTATGATACTAATTGCTATTTTTGTGTTTGTGTAGGTTTCCAATTTCAGATTCCAAAATAGAAGCTAAGAAGTGCAAATTGATTTAAATTAGGAAGACTCATTGCAAGGAAACTACACAAGGAAGGAAACCTAAAGAACATGATTATAAAAGGACAATACCTGACTTTGGAGAGAGGATCTAGCAATAGCCTCCTCTTCCACCCATCCAACAACAACCACGATCCATCCTTGCAATAACCAACCTAGTCACAGACCATTACCATCATCCCCTTCTCCTTCATCACCATTCACAGACCGTTTACCCATTCACCCATCCTCACATACCCCATCGACATCACAGCCACAAAGCCATCACCATCGTCCCCATCGTCTTCCACAGCCATCACCGCCAGCCGCCTGTAATCGCCTTCTCTTTCTGTTCGTCACCATTAGATCCTTTATTCTCCATCTCCGTTTGTTCCATCACCACCGACGTAGCCGCTTGTTCACTTCCTTCCCTCTTCATCCCTTCTCATTCTCAGCCAAAGCCCTCGCCTACATCCCCTCATAGCCTCTTCACAGCAGAAGCAGAGATCGAGAAGGAAGAAGAAGGAACAGATCGAAGAGAGATCCGAAGAGATTTTCATTTCTATATTCATTCTATTCGCACTACCAGTTCCACTTAATACCACCACACACAGGCGACAATGATGATCTCTTAACTATTTTTCTTATTTCGCTTGATTATTGATTATGGATTACTTTTTGAAAATAATTAATATGTGTAGCTAAACATCTCTTAGTTAGGGGTGGATTCGAAGCCCCGAACATGTGTTTTTTGAATTAATTGAATTTAATCTTCCTTGCTATTAGTGATTATGTTTTGCTTAACTGCTTTATAGAGAACTTTACTTTGTATGTTTGTTAAGGTGGCCAACTTAGTAAGCATGCTAGGATCTGGGGCTAGAGTGTAGGAGAGTTTCACCTAATTGTATTAATCATGTACTCACAAGTAGTAAATACCAAGGAATGTTGGTAAGGTTACGTAAAAACCTAGGTAAGAACAAGATGTTGATCATACTTGTAATTTCCTAGCCAGTGTTCATATTTTCCACAAAACTTAATGATCTTAGATAACATGATAAGAATAGTTTGAAAGGGACGCTTAGTTTAATTCATTGAACTTGGGAAAATAATAAGATTAATGCAGTGCTGATCACGGTTATTCTTGAACGTTGTCATTCATGAATTAGCAAGTGATTGTTTAAGATTGATTTATGAGCATATGTTTGGTGTGTGGAGATAAACCCTTAGCTAATTTCTCATTTTTGCCATCCCTTTAGTTTTATTATCTTTATAATAGTTTTCGTAGTTATTTTCATAGTTTAACTTAGAAAATCCAATCCCCCATCATTTACTTAATTAGGTTGTTAGTTGTCTTTTAGCTATTCTTAGTGTTAATTACAAAGCTCTCTAATCTCCAGTCTAGAACGATCCTCACTTATTCTATACAACAATTACAAATCAAGGTATTAAGTTGATTGCTACTAAAATAACGCATCAGCCGTCGAAATCGGTCTAGATTGACTAGGCTCCCACCTTCTAAACTATCTACACCCACGCAGAGTGGGCTACAAGTTCATGGTTGGTAATTTGGCGACCAAGCTAAAAAACAGTGGTCCCGTGGCGAGCCGTCGGAATCAGTTCGGGACTGATTAGGCTCTCACCTTCCAAACCATCTACGCCCACGCAGTGGGGGCTACAGGTCTAAGCTATGATCAGAATCTTTCGTTGCCAGTCGTCACTAGCTAGGCTTACCTGATCGGGTTCGGCGATCATTGACCGCAAATGGGGCAATGATCCGTGGCAAGTCGTCATCACCAGGCGTGATAACGCTGATTAGACAACCACTTCCTAGACCATCGGGATCTGCGCTGGGCGGACTAGGTGTCGAGACGTACCAGAAGCTATCATCATCGGCTTTGGATGACTAAACTTGCCTGATTGGAGAGGGGTTCCGCCCGTTTGAGGGTGTGCTGACCCATGTCCGCTAGTGTCGAGCATTGGGTGGACAACATTACCTTAAAACAAACATTGATCTGTAGGTACGGTCCATGCATCAAGGCAGATTTGGATTTGTGCTCGTGCCAAGCATGTAACAGAATACTATTTGTATGGTGGGCTGAGCCTTGGGCCGCAGAGGAAAAGTTAGGGTTTCCTGTACAGTTGCCCTACGTATACAACATAAATCGCGCGGTGACACATGTATGGTGTAAGCTGCAGAATAATTGAGTACTGGTTACTCCCCTTCACTTGATGGGGTTGCGTGCAACGCCACTAATTGAATGAACGTGGTCGGCGCAGTTTCCTTGAGAACCGCCATCTCTTCACTTCTCGTATTATATTCAATGTTTGGCAGTTAATGCCGGAGCGCCCATTTGGTGAACCATTATGCCTGTATAATGGTGTTTTCCAATCGTTGTAGGCACTACCTTTTGCAGAGCTTATCTTCTGTAACATTCTTGTTTGAAGAAAATGTTTTCGGTTTTCCAAAGGCTGAAAGGAGATATCTAGCAATGGAGTCTTCGAATGTTCTGACATTTGCATTGATCAGACACGACGATAGTTGTTATGCCTTGTCAACTATTCTGGGTGGGCACGTAGTTGATTTGTTGAGATTTTGTAATTTCTTCTCATATTGCGGATAAGTGGTATGGATTCTC